>JAMKYM010000329.1:0-160267 GCA_026541065.1 Canavalia ensiformis | reverse complement strand
TAATATAATTTAAATATTATTATTTATACTATATTATAATAAAATCTAAACATTATTATTTAACAATATTTTAATATAATATAATTTATATATTTATATTTTAAATATAATTTCAATAATATTGAAAATATAATATAATCTAAACATTATTATTTAAAATGAGCTGAAATATAAAATTTAATTTAATATATTTATAGGTATTTTGATAAAATAATATTATAATAAAATATAAAAAATTTAACATAATAACCTAATTGTATATATCCTTTCATTAATTTTTTATATTATAATACTATTTTTAAATTTAATTTATAATAAATTTAGAATATTAATTAAACATTATTATATATTTTTAATAAAATAGTAATATTTAATAAATTAAATATAATTCATATAACAATAATAATATTAACATTATAATATATATATTTTTAATTTTAAATATAGTTAATTTTATTAAATTATAATAAAATTTATTTAAAATTATCATTTATTTTAATATTATATTAACAAAATTATTAAATGTTAACATTTATTTTAACATTATAATGTTATAATATCATATACTTTTAAAAATTGATTTATATTTTTAAATTTAAGCATAAATAAATTATATTAATATTTAATTACTAGTTTAATTTTCTAAAATTTGTAATTAATTCAAGTACTTTTAATAAATATTATTTTAAATACTATTTAAAATTTATTTATTTACATTATACATAATAAATAATCTAAATTAATATATATTTAATTTATTATAAATATAATTTATTTTATATAAAATGATTTAACAAAATTAAATACATACTAATTTATAGGTCCTTTAGTTTTTCACGTCTCCTTCTTTCTCGTTTTTATTTATTAGGTTCAGAATTTTGACACTCACAATTTTTACACAAAATAATCTATATATAGTAATCTGTGTACCTATTACGCATTTTGCAATGGAAACACCAACACTGACGCAGAAGTTGTTGTGATTTGAGAACACCTTGTGGTGCATCATTAAAGGGAGACACTGACGCACACTGCTATTGACTCTACCAAAACCCAAAACCTAAAACCTGTTGTTTACTGATTTCGCATATTGCACGAAGCTCTTGTAAACTGATTTGAAGGATGGAAGCATGCTACACAAAATTTGTAAAAATGGTTGACAGATTTGAAGGCATCTTGTGGTGCATATTGAAAAAAGGCACATATTATGATACATATTAAAAAAATATACATTTATGCAAAAGCTGCAAACCAAATCCTATGATACATTTTTAAATATTTCCATCGACATATTTTTATACTTTTTCATTAAATGTATCATATTTTATAAACACACAACAATTACTATTTTATATCCAAATATATAAATTATTATATAATATATCTATATATAAATTTTATTTTAATTTTAATCCTAAAAACGTTAAACACCTATAATACAACAATTGATGAATGTGTTCTCCCCTTGAGACAATATTGGTAACATTTTATTATCCTTTTCTAGGTGTATCTTTGGCCCCTCTTTCAGAAGGTAGAAGGTACGGACCAATTCTAACTATTTTGTCCTTCTATACTTTCTTTTTATTGCATATCTATTATTAGTTTATTCGATGAAAATATATTTAAACCAAATATATATACAGTAAAAATATATTTAGATTTTTTAAAAGGTATATATATATATATATTAATAAAAAAATAATTATTTTAATTTTGAAAAATATAAATTATTTTTTAAAAAAATTAAAAATTAATCTTTTATTTTATTTAAAAAAAAATTTTAATTTTTGTAAATTATAAGAATTAACTATTTATTTCATAAAAACTAAAATAATAATTTTATCTTTCAGAAATTAATACAATTCATTTTTAATTTTTTATAAATCAAAATAATTATTATTTTTTCATATAAGTTTAGCATTTTAGATGAAATGGAGGCTGGCCAAGCACCTTTACAATCATGGATGAGAAATATACATGAGCTACTTCCATTTTTTTATTCATCTATTTATCTTCTGATTTAGATTTTTGAATTTAAATTGGTTTTATTGCACATCTGATGAGGATGCATAACTTGAACCTCACATGTCACCCTATTTCCATTTTAAACTATTCGACCCGGTCTGATCGTATTTTATAATACTTTGACGTTGGATTTTTTTCATGTTTTTTTATATAAGAAAAGATAAGATTTAAAGTCTACGCTCTCATCTAAATTATTCAAATTTTTTATCACTAGATAACTTTAATTAATTATTTCTTTTTATTTTATATGTAGAGCTTAATATAATATTTTAGTTTTAAGCTATACATAATTTTTATTTTATAAAATTTTAAACTTAATTAAATTTTTATTTTAAATTTATTTAGGATTTTATAATTGTTGTACTAAAATGGATATTGTTTCAGTTTTATAATTAAAATTTTCAAAAGTAAAAGATAGAAAAATTTATAAATATAAAGATTTAAGATTTAATATATAAAATTTCTCACAACAAATTTAATTTTTTTGAATATACTGCAGACTTGAATAATTATGTAGGGTGGGATAATTATGTGTTAGAGTAGGTATATAATTTCTGAAAAATTAAAAAAAATCACAATTTTATCTATCAAAAATTATAATTTTTTATATAAAAATTAAAATAATAATTTTTTATGAGTTTATAGATATCGATTTTAAATTTGACTGAAACTTTTTTTTAATGTTCTGTTTAGATAAAGTAAGAAATAAAAAAAGGAAAAAAGTTAATAAAAAAAAATTATTTAGATGAGTTAAAATAAAATAAAAAAGAAAAGAATTTTTTTGTTTGGATAAATAAAAATGAAAGATAAAAAAATATACTAATAGTATAAAATTTAATTTTTAATTGTATTTTTTATTAATATAATATTTATTTATTTTATAGTTTTAAAAATATATAATAATTTAAAATAAAAAATAAAAATTTCTTTCTTTTTTATTTTCTTACATAAATAAATAACAGAAAAAAAATTTATATTCGTTTATTTTTTCTTCCTCTTTTCTTTTTTTTCCTTTTCCTCTTAATAAAAAAAAAACATAAGAGTAAAACTTTTACACATGTATAACAAATTTTACAATTAATTATAATTTTAATTGTTAAATTTTTAATCATTTTCACTTTATAAAAGTTAAATCTATAAGAAAAAGATTTTGAACATATAAATTTGTAAATTCTTCTTTTTATTTTTATTTTTTTATGAATGCTTTCAAGAAAAAAAAATATTGAGATTTATTTTCTTCATAACCATGATAGAATTAGGAGATGAAATAATTTTATAAGTCTAAAAATAAAAAATTTAAATTTTTATAAGATATAAGATTAATATTCAAAAGGAAATATTTAATATTTTTATTTTAGATATATTTCAATGTTTTGAACGATGGATTTAAAAGAACAATTTAGTCAATTCAATTTATAAAGAATTTGAATAAAAAATAAAAATTTTAAATTTATGGTATAATAAGATTAATAAAACACTAAATTAATAAATTTTAAAAGTAAAAGAATTAATCAACTTAAAAAAAGTTACACATAATTTAAGTTAAAACAGTCAAAATTAATGCAATTAAACCTTTCCAAAGCAAAAGACACTGGAAGGAAATGTTTAATCAATAAAATTTGCATGAATCAAAGGGATTAAGTACCTTTTTTTTTTTAAAAAAAAAAAAAACCTCATAGTTAGAGTTTATTTTTCATAAGTTGCGTAATTAAATTAATAAATAGACAATATACATAGTATTATAAAAATATTTATACCATATTTTTTTATTCAATTGATAAATATTAATTGTATATTAGTTTATTTTATACATAAATGATTTTTTAAAAGGTCTAGACAAAATTCTTTTCCTTCAGTGTGCGAATAGTGTACGTGTTTGGTTATTACTAATCCTAAATCTTTATTTGAATAAAACTTATAAGAGATATGCTTTTCTTAAATTATATTTTGAGGCTTTGAAAAATCCAAATTCGACAATTAGGCCTTGATTGGTTTACATAATTCTTTCATTTAAATAATGTGAAAATTTACCATTACCTTCCAATATATTTCGTTTTTTTATTATCTTTTTTACCGAACATATCTTGTATTTTATATATATTAATATTTTTAATATATATTTAAGAACATATAGTAAAAAAATAATAAATAATAAGTTTTTATTAAAATTATAATATTTAATATTATTAATATATTAAATTATACAATTTTTAATAAAAATTTATTATATAATCAATTCTTAATATATTTTTATACACATATTACAAAAGTGATATATTTAATTAAGACTGTTCATATTATTTTATAAATTCTGTCTTTTTTTTCCATTTTTTTTTATTTTTTATATTTTTCTTTCTTTTGTACATACACTAAAACCATACATATATCAGGAGGATCGGGTTCCGGTTAGTGAACCGAAAAAGAAGCATGAACCGGTAAAAATTAATAACCTTGAATAAAGATTTTACCCACCGACAAATGGGCGCAACGATTCAATTCTTCGATTCTGACGGATTTGATTACCACAGTAATCCTTATATTATAATAAGTTTAAATCATGTTAAAATTTTATTGAAATCTAAGATGATATTTAGTCTGTGAAAGTATTCTTTTATTTTTATTTTATAAATAAATAAAATAAAATAAAAATAGAAAAAAAATTATTATTTTTATAAAAACAATAAAATTAAAAATGATATTTTTATAAATAAAAATAAAAATAAAAATAAAATATTAAATACTACCTATTTTTTAATTATTAAAATTGATTAATTGATAGATTTCTCTATATATTAAATTTTAATCCTATATTAAAGTTTTACGTAAATTTATTTGCTAAAATAAAATATTAAAGTATAAGTAACAATAACTATTTTTATTAAATATTAATTTTAAATATTTATTTTTTAATTTTTTATTTTTTATTAATAGTTATTAAAATTGATTAAGATATTTTTCTACAAATTAGGTTATAGTCAATATATCAAAAAAATTTGTCGACTAATTAATTCAAATCATTCTTCTTAATTCATCTTCCTTTAAAGAAGAAAATTTTATGTTTTAAAAATAATTATCAAATTTCTTTAGAATTTCTTCTTATTAAACATTCATCCTAAAAATTTGTAATGTTTGATCACCTATATGATAAATTAAATGAGTAAAGATAATCCAATTCAAAAAATCTATATCTCCATAAAATTTAACATTATTATAATTAAAAAACTAACTTAATAAAAAACAAAGGTTAGAGAACTAATTTGTATTGAAAATAAATGAGAAAGAATTTAAAATTTAAAATAAAATTAAAGAATAAATTTACCTATTTTACTAAAATAATAACATAAAATTTAATAATTATATTTGATTATTGAAATTATCACCCAAATATATATATATATATATATATATATATATATATATATATATATATATATAATGGAGTTGAATTATGTGTTAATAGATTTTTACAAATCTTTATAAAGATGATTTGAAAATGTTTAATAAAGATTCAAACAATGCTTCACAAATGATCGTATGAGTCCAAAATGATTGTATAGAAACTTAGGTTGATAAAGAAAAGTTTGAAAAACCGGAAACAACATCAACTAATGTAAATAATAAAGAAGGGTTAAGGAGAAAATGCAAAATTATTATGTTTATACTAATTTAATTTTAACCATAAAAAATTATGTTTGATCTCACATAAAATATGATTTTCACTATTAAATAAAAAATATAAATATAAAGAAGAATAAATTTTGTAGGTATTTCACATCAATATATTCAGATTTATATTCAAATTTTTTTTTCACAATCTCTTCATGCCCAACTTAAAAAATATGATAAAATATGAAATATAAGAAAGATTTAAAGATAACTATAAAATTATCAATAAAATATTCAATAAAAATATATAATTTATAGTTTGAAAAAATAAAGTAAAGAAAATAAATGCATTTACTTGTTAACAAATGTCTTATTTCTTTTTGCTCAAGACGTCTACTTATATAGACATGGATAAATTTAAACATTTAATATAATCTTCTTTAATTCCAACATTTTATTTTCTTTATTTAATGCAAAAAATTGTTGAACGCAACTATTGTTTTTTTCAAATAAATCATACTTGTACATAATTTTTTTGGTTTTTTTTAATTAAGATACTATTTAATCTCTAAAAATTCTTTATATTTTGTTTCAATTCTACTTTTGAGTTTAAAAATTAGCTCTTTAAGATTTGATTTTGATTATGTTTGCAAATTTTGAGATAGAAAAATGCAAATATAAAGATTTATAAGATGTTACTTCAAACACACATTCATAATTTCAGACGTTTGTTGAGAACTATGAGTTGTTTCAGGTAAAATAAACACTTCCTACAGGATGAATATTGAAGCATGAATTTTGACAATATATTCTTCAAACGGTCATTTAGATACTTTGTTATCATAGCACTTATTTATAAATCTTTATGCAATCTTGATAATTTTTTTAATAATATTTTTACATATTAAGAAACATAGATACAAAATTTCATGCAATGATTACAATTTTTAAAATCAAAGAATCTCAAATGTTCTTGATTCTAACAATTTTTTTCTTTTTTTATAATAACAAATATATTAAAAAATACTATATTGTTAAACAAGATATACTAAATCAAAACATAAGAATTAAAATTATATATATATATATATATATATAAAAGCATAAAATAAAAAAATTTAATTAACATATCATATATATATATATATATATATATATATATATATATATATATATATATATATATACTTCCCTTGATGACATCATCAAAACTGTATAGGTGTGTATAAAAGTGTACAAGAAATTAATCTAATGACAATCATTGATATGTCAAATTTAAAATAAATTCTGAAATCATGTTAATAATTGAATTTGAATCTAATCAACTTTAAAAATCAGTTTCAACTAACTTATAAAATAAAAATTATTTTTCCTTTATATATATATAATTGGTGATATTTTTAAATAATATGAAACTTTAATACACTATCCTCATCTTCAAGACTAAATATTTAGAACATAAAATTTGCATGACTAAATATGTGGTTTATTAACAGGTTTATAATAAACCTAATATTATATTAAAAATTAGATTTAAATTTAATTTAATCTAAAAGATTAATTCATGTGATATAAATTATTCTTATCTTATATATACTTGGTTGCTTATATTTTTTATTTATGTAAAGCTCTAAATATATATATTTTTAATATCAAAATATTGTAAAGATCATACACACCAAATTTTAATATTAATTGAGTTTAAAGTTGAATAAAATTGACTTTAATGATATTAATTTAAAATTATTAAATATTGATTAGAAACTTACATAAATTAATTTAAGCATTAATTTTAAAACATATCTTATAATGAAAAGTACAAAAATTGATTTTCTAACATTAAAACAAAAAACTCTTAATGAATTTAGCTACACAATGCCTTTAATATTGTTAACTTTTAGTAGTAAGTTTTTGACATTTTACATAAGCAATGATCACACATGAAAAATTTTAGTAAGCTTGCCTATACAATGCCTTTAATATTGTAAAGATCATACATACCAAATTTTAATATTAATTGAGTTTAAAGTTGAATAAAATTGACTTTAATGATATTAATTTAAAATTATTAAATATTGATTAGATACTTACATAAATTAATTTAAGCATTATTTTTTTTAAAACATATCTTATAATGAAAAGTACAAAAATTGATTTTCTAACATTAAAACAAAAAACTCTTAATGAATTTAGCTACGCAATGCCTTTAATATTGTTAACTTTTAGTAGTAAGTTTTTGACATTTTACATAAGCAATGATCACACATGAAAAATTTTAGTAAGCTTGCCTATACAATGCCTTTAATATTGTAAAGATCATACATACCAAATTTTAATATTAATTGAGTTTAAAGTTGAATAAAATTGACTTTAATGATATTAATTTAAAATTATTAAATATTGATTAGATACTTACATAAATTAATTTAAGCATTATTTTTTTAAAACATATCTTATAATGAAAAGTACAAAAATTGATTTTCTAACATTAAAACAAAAAACTCTTAATGAATTTAGCTACGCAATGCCTTTAATATTGTTAACTTTTAGTAGTAAGTTTTTGACATTTTACATAAGCAATGATCACGCATGAAAAATTTTAGTAAGCTTGCCTATACAATGCTTTTAACATTGTCCCCCTCCCCCCCTCCCCCTCCAATTAGAACGGTATTACTATTATTCTATAGCTTTAAGCTTAGCATGGTAATATTTACACTCTGCTTTACTGTGAACAAATAATCAAGAGGATATGTTGAAATATGTATTCTTTTTTAATTCATTGTAAAAGTTCTATAAGGATAATGTAATGAAAATAATATGGAATAACCATACTCGCCAAATGAGTAGAAGCTCCTAATTCATAAACTATTTTTTTTTTCAAATAACGTTTTACCATTTACTCGTGTCTTTGACATCTTGTTACATTCTTCAATAAACCTAAACGAGCACTAATCCTAGATTCCACGTATTGTACGGGTAAAATTCTTGTATCATAGGTGACGATCCAAACATCATTAGACTGTTTCACTGTAAATAAAACTAAGACCAGTCTTGGCACATCTAATTAATCCATTTATAACATGGGGAGCGTATTTCCAAGATCAACATTTCATTTTCTGAAACCACTATCATACAATTTGTCCTTCCTAAGAACTATAAAAAATAGCTGTTATAATAATACCAAATCACGACTTTTAAATAGGAGAAACAATTATCACTTTCTCTACAAATCCTTCAGGAGGGAAAAAAAATACATCGTTTTCTGTGTTGCATAAACTTTATTGAGGACCAAAATTGCTATTTTCAATTTTAAAGAAGGGTGCAAAACAACGTTTGATAAAATCAGTTAGAAAAAGAATATACGAGGAAGACTTCATTTGGGAAATCAGCAACTAGATGAATCAATCTAAATTACCTATCACTGCATCGGCAACCTCTTGGGTGGTGCTTGTCCCTCCAAGATCCTTTGTACGGTATTTGCCTTCCAGAATGACTCGTTCCACAGCAGTTTCCAAACGGTCGGCAAATGCAGGAAACTGGAGATGCCTAAGCATCATAGCTGAAGAGAGAAGAAGCGCCACTGGATTTGCCGTCTTTTGTTCCACTATTTTATCACTACCAACATTTCCTGCTGAAGCACCTTGCTCAAATACAGCATGCTCAGCCCCAACATTACCTGCAAAAATGGCATCCATGATTTGTAATTGTCAAGCACAAACTATAATTTGAGAACACAGAATTTTTTTCTCAATAATCACTTCTACCCTAAAGCCCTTCCATACCCCCCAATATCAGCATCATCTCACTATTTTAGCCCTTTCAGCCAATCCTCATCACAGCAGGGCAATCATTCTGATCCTACCAAACCATCACAGCCACGGACATCATCTCATCTATATCACTACAGCTACCTCTGTAGTCACTACCATAAATAATGCCATTACCAATACAATGAGTCAATGGAAGCTATCATCTCCGATAGTTCCCAATATTATTGTAGAAATGGGAAATATATGCACACACACATGGACAGTGCTTACACCGGATACATCTGGATGTAAGCCATGCACTCCTTCTTTAAAAAAAAATTCCCAGTCATTCCAGACCGTTGATTTAGGGGATGTAGGGGGGTGGATACACTGTTTCTATGTTTGTGTATCACCCCCTTGTAGAAAAATGCACTTCCAGCTTGATATTAAGTTCTATATGATCAAAGAGTCTAACGCATTAAAATGCATTTATTGGCAAAGTTTTTCAATGAGTAAAAATGTTCCCCAGAATAATCATCTAGCATACAAGTAAACTCGGAGCCTAGTCATTCAAGTTCTGAACATTAGTCAAACTGCTAAAAACATTGGATGAAGCGGGAAGAAAGTATTTAAAGAGGCAATATAATCAGATGAGAACGTAAAGTTGCAATACAGTAGTGCCAAACAACCGTACCTCCTGGCATGACTCCAGTGCCTCCAGCAATGCCTGCTGCAGTATTTGCAACTAGATTTCCATAAAGATTTGGGGTCACCTGGCAAGAGAAAACAACATGCATTAACTTCTAAAACACATCTATTTGACTAAAAATAAGGAACAACTGAAGAAGACCAGTGTGTTGCAAGAAGTTCCATCAGGACCTAAGATTACTGAGCAGTCCCTGCATCGATTCTCACTTGCACCAATAGAAATGAAAGGAAAAATTTACCTCTCCCTTCAATATTCTACAAAATACACCTACATCCCCCCAAAAATGTTTGGATGAAGGAGTTTGGGGAGAAAAGAACAGGATCATTATTTTCTTAATTTAAAATTTTTGAATATTGTAAAAAAAATGAATAAGGAATAATTAGAATGTTGCATGGCAATATCCTATTTTATTCCTGTCTTTTATAAGAATAATAGAACATTTCCCCTCCCCACCCTTGCCTCTAAACTCCTCCATCCAAATATACTGTAAAGGTCAAATAGTGTTGTACCATTTATTTTCACAAATTCTTACTTTATCCATCTCCACAGGGACAAGGATGTTTCAAGGGAGATGGACAAGCAAATATATCTTTTTCTAAGACAGCAAAATGGGGCTGTTAAAACCTGTTCTTACATTTCATCAATATTTGTTAAATTAGACATCCATCCTCTTCATGCAGAGGAAAAACTGATAACTAGTTCAATTGACATATAAATGTTAACAATTCTCAGATGCTATCAATATTTCCAAGACAATGGGCAAAAAGTAATACTCTTTTTTCCCTTTTCCTACTGCTGGCAATCATAAAAGAACATAACAGTCAAATTTGGAAAAGTCTCTATCCCTGGCTTTTCCCTCCTAATTATTTAACCTTAAAATGGTCTTTGATTGAACCAACGGCAAGAAGCCTATAGCAAAAATGGAACATGATCTATCCTATGTAACTTAGCTGTTATTATAAATTTTCACTGTCTTTTGTGCCACTACTCATTTCTCAGCTGATTTTTCAAGTACAAGTTATTAATTTATAAAAAAAGGCCAAATTCAAAGCATCAATCTGCTAGAATTTCTGAAAACACCAAGGACCTCACAATTTAAGAGTTGTTTTTTCACCAATAACTTGATGGCAGAAAATTTAAATAAATAGCAAAACAAAAAATGGTATACATCTTTTTACTCCATATATATATTAAACAAAATTACAAAAGTGCATAATAATTGTAAATTTACATACCATGACATCAAACTGCTCAGGCTTTGAAACAAGTTGCATGCAGCAGTTATCCACAATAATTTCGTTATACTTGATGCCAGGGTACTTTGTGGCAACCTCTCGACAAGATTCCAAGAACAAACCATCTGCAAGCTTCATAATATTTGCTTTGTGCACGGCAGTCACCTTCTTTCTGTTATTCAAGTAAGCATACTCGAATGCATATTTAGCAACACGCTCTGAACAGAACTTCGTTATCACCTAGCAAAATATTAGGATGAACCGCAGACATTAACCAACCCATACTGCATCAGGATCAAAGTGATATAACTTCTTGAGATATAGAAAATAAAGATCACAAGAAAAGGAAAAGAATTCACACGGATATTCCATGCAAAAAACACTTTCCCACAAAATGAATAGCCCTCTAGAAATCATAAACTACAGAATATGTTCACTTTCTTTGGTCAGCATAACAGTGCAGGTTTGGATACATACATATTTGTTTCAGTTTAACAAGTGTTTGGAAACAAATTATTTCTAGAAAACAATCACCCTTTTTATTCAAAAGCTTTCTCAAAAAATTGATAAAAATAAATAATTATTTATAAAGAAACAATAATAGCTTATTAATTAAAAAATTCGCTCAAAATAAAGTAATAATTAATAACTAATAAGAATAATTTCTCCAAAATAAATTCAACCATCCTAAAAAGCTTATTACATTAATTAATTATGACGAACCTTACCTCAAAAGTTAAAAATAAATCAAAAAGAAAACGTCATTTTCATGGGCTTAACCAAACACCTACTAAAGTAATCATATCACAAGATCAACGTAAAAAGGTTTAATATAAACTATCCAAGCACCGCTAAAGCATAATTTGGTTAGCTTCTAATTTATAAGAAATTTTCAATTAAGATCGGTATTTGACTTGTTACAAACAAAAACAAAACAAAACGCTTATAAATACGCAGGCGCTTGACAAAAAGTTAAATAAGTTTTAACTTATGAGTAAAGTTTCATATATTTTGTGTCCTTCTCCTATAACTAACTTTTGATAAATTTATTCACTCTTAATTAGAAAACATATATCCCGCAGAATTAGAGATGATAAGAAAATAGAATAAATACACAAATAAGAAAAGTGGCAGAAAAAAAAGGAAAGTGGAAGCAAGAGCGTACCTTAAGGCTTTCGACGACGCCAGGGACGACCTCGTGTTCAAGGCCAGAGTACTCTCCTTCAGTATTCTCCCTTATAACGACAATGTCAACATTGTCATGGCGCGTGGGCAAGCCAGGGAGATTGAAGCAATTGACGAGCGACGCGTAGAGATCAAGCTCCTTGCGTAACTGCACGTTGAGGGAACTGACGCCACCGCCCATGGGAGTGACAAGGCCACCCTTCAAACACACCTTGTTCTTCCGAATCGACTCGATCACCTCGTGCGGCACAGCCTTCATATTCCCGTGGACCTCGAACTTCTCGAAGTATACGGGCGCGTGCATCGCCTCCATCACCTGTTCCACCGCGCCTGTCACCAGCGGTCCGATTCCGTCGCCGGGGATAAGCGTCACCGGCCGCGGCGCCCCGTCGCCTGGCCGGTGCATGTACGTCACGGATCGGGTCGGTGTGGATCGCGAGAGGAGGTGTTTGAGGAGGACCGGTGCGGATCTTCGAGCCATTGCGTGCGTTTTGAGGAGAAAGGAAGAACGCGTGGGATTGTGCGATGTCGGAAGCGGAAAGTAGGAGAATGAGAATAAAGGAATGCAAGAAGGAGAAAAGTCGACCGGGACACAGGATGATTGGAAGGACCCAAATTGTAGTGGCTAGTAAATATTTGACTTATTTATTTTATTGTTTCTTTTAATTATAATAATAATCATAATTAAGGAAACTCTATCTGACGTTTGAGTAATTTTATGAGTTCGTATGGGCACTGCCATACCTTTATCTGGTAAAAATTATATAATTAAATATTAAATTCTATAAAATATATAACTGTCTCTGCATGATAATATTATTTTATTTTAACGAATATTATATTATTTTAATATATTAATTTAAATTTATTTAATAAAATATTAATTTTTTAAAAAATTTATAAACATTATCTACCTAATAAAATGTATAAATTTAATCGTTAGATCAATCAAATTTATATATTTAAAAGAGTTAGAAATATAATAGTTCTAGCATAAGTTAATTATAAAGTAAATGGATATTTTTTATATATTAACTTAACTGTATTTTTAATCATTTTAATTTTAATTACATGATGAACAATTTAGACGTTTTGAAAAAGAATATTTTTAAAAACTATTTATTAAAATGGAATAAAGAAGAAGCAATTTATGAATTAGGAATTATTTTTCACAAGTGGAATGTTTTACTTTAGAATGTTTTAGGCAGTTTTCAGCTATATAAAAAAAACGAAATAGCTTGATAAAAATTTCTAAATGATTTCAATCCTAATTAATATGATAACTTTTTTGTTAATCGGATAAAATAAGTATTTTTTTTAACTATACCTCCATTAACATTTAATATTTTACTGCTTTCATTAATATTTAATAGCCGAAAGTTATCATTATATTTTTATTTTTAATATATTTTAATAATATTTTATTTATTATAAATTATTATTATTATTTAATATTATGTTATTTAACTTGATTATTAAATATTTTATTTAAATTATTTATAATAAAATATTTATTTTATATTGATAAAAATTATAAAAAAATAAAATAAATTTTATTTTGTAAAATATTATTTAAAATTTATTAATAAAAATTAATATATATATATATATATAAATTAAACAAAAGTATTTATTTACAATATAATTTATTACAAATAAATCATAAATAATAAAATAATAAATAAATAAATCATCAAAAAAATTTATAATATATAATTATAAAAATAATTATAAATTTATTTAGCTAATATTTTCAATAAACATATATATAAATAAGAATAAGTTAAAAAATATTATCTTTATTTTAAATATAATAATTTAATTTAAATAATAAAATATTAAAATTTATAATTTATAGAAAATTATAATACATTCATGTTCTTATTATGTTTTTATTTATCATTTATTTTTTTACCAAATATTTTTTTTCACTTTTTTAACTAACCTTTTAGATTTTAGCTAACTTTTTAAATTTTAAATTTATTGACTAATCTTATTAAATACAATCTTAAAATGTAACGATCATAAATGGGGCCACACACATAAAATCTCAAAGAAAAGATTTTGGATCTGTCAATCTCTAAATGAAACCCATAAATCTCAATCTTTGACATTTGTCAAAACCTCAACATCGTCCAATACAAATAAAAAGAAAAAATGAATGTCATACCATTTGTTGATGAGATTGATAAAAAAAAAATTAATAATGAGAATCACTAATAAATGGAAAGACAATATACATTAAACAATTATATGTCAAATATTTGTGTTGTTACGTTAATAATAGAAATTAAAATACCTAAATTATATAATTATAGAAACCTAAATTATAGAAAAAATGGATATATTATAATAAAAATTTATTTATAATTGTTTATGATTTAAATAATATTTTAGGTAAATTTATCAATTAGTTAATATTATTTAGTCATTGTGTGTATAATTAAAAATTATTTAAAATATTAATTATTTGATTTTTTATAAGAAAAATATTTTGATTAATTTTTATTTAAAAATATTAATTAAAAAATAAAATAAACCTATTTATATACAAAATTAAAATTATTAAAATAATTATTCAATCTAAATAATATAAAAGGATTCATTACTTAATCAATATCATTTTATTATTATACAAACTTAAAGAAATATGAATCAATTATTAATTTATTTTTATATTATTTATAATTTTTGAAAGAAAAGAATATTCTTTTAATATATATATATATATATATATATAAAATATAAATAACAATAATAAAAATAAATCATATTGATATTCTTTCAATTTTTTAGTTAAAACTGTAAAGTATTTTTTCTCTTTTTTATCAATTTTAATCAATGTTTGAAAGATATTAAATGATGTACGATTATGACATAAATATATTAAATGATAAAATCGGTGTATGTGATTTATACACGTTTTTAGGTGAAAATATATATAAAAAAAAACTCTTATTTTCAACCTATACCAATGTTAAATAGGTGAAAATTAGTGATAATAAACCAACATTAAATACTCATTTTTTTAAAATTTACATTTTTTTCTACTTCAAATTTAAATTGAAGATCATTATTCACTATTAGTACAAGCTTTCTTTTTCTATTTTCTTTACACATTCCTTTTCATTGTAATAATAAAAGATAGTAGGATAAAATTAATCCAAATTATCTATTTTATACCTGTAGAAAAATAGTTTATGATTTTATTTTAATAGAATAATAGAAATATTTGTGATAAATATGAAAAGTTAAATGTAGACATAGATGAAATGAAGAAAAAAAATAGCTAAAATTGAAAAAAAAAATTAAAAGTCATTGAAATTAGTTATGAACAATTAAAGTAAAATATTTTAATTTTTTATATTTTTAAATATATTTGTTGTTAAAATTTTAATTATAATAATATTTAAGCAAATGCTTGTTGTAGTATTGTTTATTTTAAGAGAGTAGTTGAAATTTAAATGTAAATATTTGTATCTATTAAAGCTTATATGAATGGTTATATATGTTTCTTATATGAAATAATTCCTGGTTACATCCAACAAATCATGCTCAATTCAAGTGATATCCCAAATCAAGCATAAACTATAGCATTGCCATTTATTGAATAAGCAGTGTTCAAACATTAAACATCCAATATTAAAGTAATATATCTAGCATTTACATCAAACATCAAAATCTCTAACTTTTATACGAGGTTAATATATTCCAAACAAAAACAAACTGTCTTTGCATCAAACATCAAGGCACATAATAAATAATCTTTGTATTTTCTTGTATAAAAAAAATCCTCAACTTTTTGCGCATAATAAATAACTTCTATACACAAAGATTACTATAACCAATCATTCAACTAATTTTTTAAACCTTAAATTTAGATAAAAAAAAATTTAGAATTCTAAAAATTTATAAATAAAATATGAGTAATCATTTAAAAAAATAAAATATAAAAATAATTATGTATGATAATCAAAAAGAAATAAATAGAATAGAGAGTTTTAGAAACCTTCTTCTCTAGATGGAAGTCATTTGAAATTTTTTTTATTTAATACAAAAATTACTCAAACAAAAATCTCTACTATTTTTAAAATTATTTTTCTTATCATTTAAAGATATAAATTCTAGTAATTTCAAATTCTTCTATCCAAACATTAGGTAAAGGATTTTTGTGAGCTTTACTCATTATATTTGGTGGATCCAATTTACCTTTATCTTTCTATGTTCGGTGAAAGATGTTGATGGTTAAAAGTTTTATATTTTTCATTGTTTAAAAAAAAAACTTAATTTTTCTACAACTAAATATAACATGATCGAATTGTTTTGGAAATATAACCTTATCATTTGAACTGGTTGCTACAACATCTGTTAAAAGGATTGAAACGAATGATACCTACATAAAAAACAAGATAAAAGATAATGATCCAACAACAAAGTTGATCTAAAAGATAGTGAATAATAAAAATAAAGAAACAAGCAAAAAATTAACCCATCTTCTTACAAAATTGCATTGACACCATCTTTCAAAATCTTCTCTTTTTCTCTTATGATTATTGACAATGATTTCTAATTAGTTAATAGTATAAATTTTTTTATACTAATAATGTGTTATAATTAAATTTTATTAATTTTTTATTTTTTATAAATAAAAAGTTTTAATTAAAAATATAAAAATAAGTAATAAATTAATATCTATTTACGATCTTTAAATTAAATAAAAAGATATAAAAATAAATTATCCAATTCAATGTATCTAAGTTACTTTTAATTAAAGTAATTTAAATTAAATTTACAAATGTATTTAGACTAAACTATATCATATTTTTTATAATAGAATTGAATATTTTTTACTTAAATAATAATAATAACCTAATCACAAATTTTGTAAGAGATGTTTCAAAAATGTTTATCACAATGTGATACAATTAGATTATAAATATTTTATAATGGTTAAAATTAGATAATGCACTGCTGATGAAGAAATTGTACTAGTATTGTTTATTATTTATATTTACTTGCATGTCTTTATTTTATTTCTATAAATTAGTATCCACCAATGCTTTCATTTATTTATTTTTCCTATATATTCGTATCATATTTTAAATATTAAAAAACTTAAAGAGAAGTAATCACAATGTGTACACAACACTAAAAAGGTTTTCTTAAAGAGGTAAGTAAGTGTCAACATGTATCAACATTGCAACAATAAGTGAATGTGTATAATTCTAATAATTTATATTTTTATGATACTAAGTATTTAGAGTTGTATAATTTTCTATTGTCATTTTCATATAATTTATATTTTTATGATACTAAGTATTTAGAGTTGTATAATTTTCTGTCATCATTTTCATATGAGAAAAGGTGAATGCAATAAGATTTATCAGAATAACCTTCAATCTATTAATTAATTTTTGATTTGTTGTAAATTAGTTTTCCACTTTATTCATCATTTATTAGGGATATATATTATTTCTATATTGAATTTATTTTCATCAACGGGATATAATTTTTTTTTTCTTTTAACTCACTCTTGATATGGTATCAAAAGATGTTTTCCAATTAAGCTTTTTGTACTTCTTTTTCCAAAAACAAAATTTTTCTATGATTTTTTTCCATGACTCATTAAGATCTACCTGATTTTTACACTCTTCATCCTTTAGATCATCCTTATTTGTTAGTCCCAACGAAAAATAATTATGCCTCATAGAGTTGATCCATGCATATGACTCTTAACTCTAAATGCAAACTTGGGTTCATTGTTGCACCTTGGTCAAGCTCGATCTAACCATACATGGCCAAGGATTTGGAAAATAAAAATAAGAGAAAAAGTGCAAGAGAGAGAATAACTAACTCTCACCTAAAAGATTAGGTATAGGACTAGCAAAGATATAAGACAATAGGTGGGAAAGGAAATGGTGTGAAAATTGTATTCATTTCTATCTCTTCTCTTTATTGGGTTCTTATAAAATTTCAATGTTTAATTTTGATTCTGTTATTACCTATTACATTCCCTATGAAATACCCCATCAATTAATACAATACAATACCTGATTCTACTTGACTAGTTTTTCTATTTGGGGATTTGCTCCCATAATTTGTGGCTTGTTCCTTACAATTTAATGCTTTCATTGACCATCATGGTTGAGGCTACACGTTTAAAGGATCTTGCAACTGATATAAAATGTCTTCTAGAATTGATACATAAGCCTGATCATGACTATACTCAACGATTTTACCAAATCGATACAACAATGAGTAAATCTTGTAAAGGGATCCTAATTGGTGGCTTGAGCTCAAATTCAATAATCCAACCATTTTAGTTAAGAAACACGAAGCTCAATTTTCCATGGTTCAATGCTACTAATGTTATCCAATGGATTTTTAAGGTTGAATAATTTTTTTATTACTATGATACTCCCAATTAGCAACGTCTAACAATCACTACGATTCATTTGGGAAAGGATGTAGTTCCTTTGTTTCCAATTATGAGTCAAAATAATCTGTTTCAATCTTGGAAAGGTTTTACGTGAGCCTTGGAGTTGGAGTTTGGCCCTTCTCCTTATAAGAGTCCATGGTCCACCTTATTTAAATTATCACTATTAGCCATCGTGAATGATTACTACCTTGAGTTTACTAATTTGACTAACCAAGTTTATGGTGTGAGTTCTGAAGCATTGTTGGATTGTTTTTTTAGTGGTTTAAAACTTGATATCAAGAAAGAAGTAATTACTCAAAGTCCTAATTTCTTGCTTAAAGTTGTTTCCCTGACCAAATTATTTGAAGAAAAATACATCTCTAAATCCAAACCCTTCTACATTAATTCCTCCACCAAACATACAAACCAAAACTTCTGTAGCCATAACCACACAAATTTGAACCAATCCTATAGCACCAATTCTACAGACTCCAAACCTTAAAACCTCAACCCAACCTAATTCAAAAACAAATGTCAAAAGATTATCTCCTGTTGAGATGCAATTACAATACAAAGGCTTATGTTTTACGTGTGATGAAAAGTTCTCCTTCAACCATCAATGTCCTAACAAAGAATTTTTGTTCTTGCAAATAAAAGATGAGGAAGAAATGAACATCGAACCAGAACCGCTTGATATCACAGTCGTTGCAAGTATGGAGGAAATACAACAGCATCACTTATCTTACAATGCGTTGAAAGATGCTTCAGGGTGAGGACTTATGAAGTTTGTTGTGCTTTTACTATGCATACAAAGTTTTATCCACATGCAAGTGCATTTGTCGTTGTAGAAAGAGGTATTTAAAACCCTTACTATTATTCCCACAAAGACTATTTTAACAATACTAAAGAATGACTAAATCCTAATTTTTAAGCTCACCATGAAAGAGTTTGTTTAGAAATACTAAAGTAAATATAAAAAAGAAAACAAATTAAAATTAGGAAATTTAAAAGCAAAAGAGCACGTATTCAAACTCAATTATGGAAAGATATGGGACTTTACTTTTCCTTATAACTTTGCCCAATTTCACCTTAACTCCCTTATGAATGATTTAAAGTCAATTGCTAACCATTTGTTCTCATTCTATTACTACTCAACGATCATGCAATAACAATATTCTTTTCCTTAAGTTATTATCCCAATGATCATGCAATATATATAATTAAGAAAAACATAAAGAACATTCAGACTTGTTAAATTAATAATTGGTCAGGAATCAAGGATTATGATTGATCCTCCAAAATTCTTAGATTCAGTTTACCTTATAATTTAGTCAATCAAGCAATGGTACAATCGCCTATCCCCCAATTAACTTAGAAATTAATAAGAGAGAAATTAATAAGAGTAACTAATTCCCACTAATTAATTAAGCATAATAAGCAAAACACAATTGAATATAAACATAGAATCATTCATAAAAAGGAAAAATAGTTCAATTGGGGATTAGTTACATATAGAGAAATAAGACAACTTGCCTATTTTCGAATTATTTACTAGCATGACCATTCCTGCAAAAATAAGGAAAATTAGATAGAATTAAAATTAAATAATCATCAATTATGTCATAATTATATGTAATTTCCTACAGATAGATCAACAAAATGGTGATTTGTCACGTCCTCAAACTTAAACATTACTTGCCCTCATGCAATATCCCAAGGAATAGGAATGTAGCAAGTATAGAATTTAAGAATATCACATATTAAGCAACCAAGTATAATTACTATCATGAGAATAATCAACAGTAATCCAATTAGAATCTTAGTTCTTTGAAATCAAGTGTCACACTAGAGAGAATCATTCTTCTCATTGTTACGAGGATATAAATCATTAGCACTCTACTCTTCACAAGTGTACACTACCATAGACTTGCCTATAAACCTCAAATATCCACTAAAAGTTAAATCACATACAAGAATCAAAAGGTCTTTATCGGGTTATAATGTAGTCAAAGGAAATCATATAATTATGTTTGATATAAGAAGGAATGGAACACAAAAGTTTTCTTTTTATTATATCTTCAATAATTTTCACCCTTAGACTTCAACCGCATTTTCTTGTATTTTAATTTTTTTTTATTTTTCCATTATTTTTGAACTTTTTCTTTTTCTTTTTTCATCTTTTTTTTCATATTTCTCTTTTCTTTTCTATCATTTATACTTTTCGAAACATTTATTTTGCTTTAATTATAATCTAAGGGTACCTGAAATTATGATAATTAATTAAAGGCACAAAATAATATAACTTTTAATATGTTAAGCTCAAAAGGAACACTAAATGATATTCTTTTGTCACTAAATGATATTAAAAGAATATAAATTTTAATGTGTGAAGCTCAAGGGGATAGGCATGGCAACTTGACCCGTCCCCACCCGAGTTTGGACAGGAAAACCCCGAGTTGACCGGGGTCCGAGGTAGGGACAGGTAAAACCTGATTTTTGAAAGCGAGGGCGAGGGCGGGTATAGGGATATTTATACCCACCCTGTCCCTGCCCTGTTTTTAAAATTACTAAAATATTCTTATTATTTTAAAATATTATATAAAATTAATAAGGTTATAAAAGTAATAAATTTTAAAAAATATATAATAATTTAATAAATTATAAAAGAATTAAAATAAAAATATGAAAAATACCAGAGACGGGTACGGAACGAGTTTCCCTGAACTCGAACAGGGACGGGGATCGAGTGTAATATTCTAAACCCGGTAGGGATGAGGATGGGCACGGGGTGTCAGGGACAGGGACGGGGAATGTGAAGCCCGCCCCTGACTCGCCCTGTTGCCATGCCTATAAAGGACCATGAATGATATTCTAAATTTGAGTCCAATTAAAGAAACCTAATTTGCCTTTATCATTTTCTTGTTATACAATCAACTTACACAAGCCTTGACATGGTTATAGAGCAAGTTTTAGGATGTACAAGTCGGAGGAGAATCACTCAACAAAGAAAAAAGTTGGGTACAACCTCAATTAGGTTCAATCCTCAATATAGCTATTTTACAGTGAGATAAGATAACAAGAAACATAGCTAATTATCAATTATTTTTATTAAAAATTCTCATGTCCTTATTAAATTCAGTTAATGTTTACTATAAAATATTAGAGGCCCCTAAACCCTAAATCCAGTAGCATTCTAAATAGTTAAGCATACAGGGATATCACAAGGAACAAACTTTTTTAGAAAACATGAGGAGAGAGCTATCCTTCTTCAAAATTAATCTTTCACCATTCTTTTAATTCAACTAAAAAGTTAATTGCCATGGTAGAAAAAAAACAAAATAAAAGAAAGGATAAAAAATTTTAAGAAATGAAATAGAAGGAAGAAAGTCTTCCTCCTCAAACTTAAGCTTTTGCGTACAGGTACAAATATGTTATTGCAAGGAGTAAAAGAGGACTTCCGTGAAAAATAGTGTCAAGAAGGGAGAAGGTTTCACTCTTCAAACTTAGAGACCATCAATACCCTTAATACATTTCTTGTTGAATGTTAATGGTTGGAGAAGAAGTCACGTCGCATTGAATTAACCTACTCACATTAAACACACATGTAGGTTCTATACATCCATGTAAAAATAAAATAAAATTGAAATATACGAATATATAAATAAATAAATAAGTATTATCTAATGTCCTAAAATAATTAATCATAATAATTTACTAAAAAATAGGTTACCTTCTGAAAGTGCTTGTTTTATGTCACAAGTCTGACGCACCTTCACTAGTGGATAAGCACAACCACTGGTGGCTACCTTGGGATCCAATAACACATTGATGTGTTTCTTAACCTTTATCTCCTTCAAGGTTTTGTCATTCTTTTTGACAAAGTCCATCACTCCATATGGGGAAGCTTTCTTCACCTTGTAAGGGTTGTTTTCCCTAAACTTAAGTTTTCTTGGAAACATAAAACTGAGTTATAAAATCAACAATCTCTTACCTATTTTGGGACTCATGTTTCCAAAAGTGTTTGGGATGCTCTATTTTTGTCCTCTATTTGTGGAACCTTAAATTCTCATGCATCGTAATCTTAAACTTATCTTTAAGGCTTGGTTCAAGCCTTCTTTGTGGTTGCATATTTGGTTATCATGAGTGGACCATCCAAAGACTTCTTTATTTTCCCGCAAGACCCTTTGTAATTTCTCTTCCATTGTTCCTATAAGGTTAGAAGAAATAATAATAGATAGAGAGAAAGTAGGAGGTAGAAATACATACTTAAGATTTAAGGAAAAAGGTTTGAGTTCAAGCACTAGAGGTTCTTCAACTGATGATTTAGACTTAATAGGTTTCATGATCCTCTATACTATCGAGTTTATTACCTCCATCTTTAACTTCCTTGAGTGTGTCTACTTCTAAGGCCATCAATTTCATTGTACATTTTTTATTGGCCTTCAATCTCTAAGGAAAAGATATTATGGGTTGGTAAGGCTCCACATAGGATTTCTTTGAAGCCTTTTCTATAGTCTTTTCAACCTCCTTCCTCTTTTCTTTTGGGCTCTCATCCATAGGAGTTACGAGGTCATCAGTAACCTATTAATGATCATCAGTAACCATGTGCTCATTTTTCTTTTCTTTTTCCACAAACATCTCCAACTTTTTCCCATTCTTAAGAGTAACTACATTAGCTTGCTCATTTAGGGGTCTAGGATGGTATTGTGTATGGTGTAACATAGCCTCCCTTTTGTAGGTATGAATTAGGGTTTCAATGTCGTGGACTAGGCTTGACCTATCCGCTTCCTTAGCCGTCGCGGCCATTCTAAGTCATCTTGCAACGTAGCGTATTGTCACATTAGATGTCTAACCTTTTCATGCTCCTTAGGACTAACGTGGTATTATCGCATTAGATGCTATCTTTTTATGCTCATTTTACTCTCTTTTTATGCATGTTTTCAAATTCTTTACTTGTGTGACCATTCTTTCAAAAATAAAAAAAATTAGGTAGAATTATAATTAAATAATCATCAACTATGTCGTAATTATATCTAATTTCTTGCAGATAAATCAACAGAATGTTGGTTTATCAAAGTTTCAAGACTTTATAAATGGTATCGTTGTCCAAATCTTATTGGATAGTGGGAGTTCTTATAATTTTATACAATCAAGATTAGCTCAATGTCTCAAGTTACCCATAAAAATTATTCCTAACTTCAAAGTTTTGGTGGAAAATGGGAATGCATTAATTGTGGAAGGGCTTGATCAAGGATCTACACATAGATGTTTAGGGTCATACCTTAAAATTGTTAGTATTCCTTTTACCGTTATTAGGAGCAAATGTGGTCCTAGAAGTTGCATGGTTAGCAACACCGAGTCCTTATATATTTGATTACAACGCTCCTGCATTGAAATTTATCTGCATGGCCAATTTGTGACATTCTATGATGGCAAGCTTCAATTACCTACACCAACTCAATTTTACCACATGAGAAGAATGCATGATACGCATTGGTCATGTTCTCGTGTGACAAATTTGTTTTGATTCTTCACATATAATTATGTGAGTAATGTTCTTTTAAGATTATAAATTGTTTTGAACTTTCCATACATTGCTTATCATTTGTATTTCTTTAGAGTTTACTTATCCTAATATTCACGAAGTGAAGGACATGACATCAATTACATTTTTTCAACTTAATACAAATTCTTTTATTTTGCTTGAAATGTCTTCATTGTTAGAACTAAGGTGAAAAATGAGTTGAGTCGAGTTAGGTTCAGCTCGACTCAATTCAAGCTCGTGAGTAACTTAGTTCGACTCGCTAGCTCAAGTCACATAAACTAAAAGTTAAAATAAATAAATGTAGAATATTTAAAATTTACAATTTACTGATATATTTTTGATAAAATGGTGGTCTAATTGAAAATTATAAATATAATTATAGTCTATATAAAATAAATAAATATTTACATTTAAATTATTAGTAATAATTAATAAATCAAATAACTAATTTGTACATTGAACATTTTAAATTTATATTTTGTTACCAATTTTAAAATTAAAAAATTTTCTAAACATATAACTTATAATAGTATATATTATGATTAAGTTACATATTTTATCTATTTTATACAAAAATAGTAAAATTATATAAATTTAATTTATATATAACAAGCTGGTTCATAAACCAAATGAGTAGAGTTATACATAGTTTAGACTCAGCTCGTTTAGTTAACGATTTTAATTTTTAGCTCAAGTTGAGATTATTTGGTTCATGAACAAAATTCAACAAATTAATTATCGAATCGAGTCTCGAACTAATTTCGAGTTGGTTCAGTTCATTATCAGTCATAGTTAGAACCATTTTCAAAGGTACAAACATTCATAATTTTTATTTCTAAACCAAAATTTGCATTGAATGATTTAAGATAATAATAATTTTTATGTAAGGGGCTAGCCCTAACCCACTTGACCCCAAGGACTTTATAGATCCTAACCCTATAAGCTGACCCATTTAACAACTCTAGTTTGTTTAATAATAATTTAGTAGTGACCACTCTCGTCTTTGATAATAATTCAAATCTTCATCTTGACATGCTTAAGTTTTAATCGAGGATATTGGTGAAATGTTTTTGAATAATTAAGTATTTATTTAATAAAAATATTATATGAAAATTATTTATAAGTTTGAAATAAACTAAAAATTTATTGGATATTTTTTTTATAAATATTATTAAAATAAACTAAAAAATTATGAAAAATTAGAAGTTACGTTTGTAAATGTAAATTAATTTTTTTAAATGTCTCCTCAATATGAATAGCATGGTGTATATATATAATGTGTCTGGTTTATTTATTTTTAAAAAATAAGTATTTATTTTTATGAAGTTTCTATTTAAAAATGATATTTTTTAAAAAAATAATCATTTTTAATATGCAATTAATATTGTTATAATTAGATAGAGTTAAAATAAAAATGTTAAAAGTTATTTAATTATAGAAAATTAAATTAATACACTTTTGCTTCAATTTTAATCTATCTTCTCCCTTCTACATGGTTTCTTTTATACTTCTTTGAATTAACTTGTTTAAGATTTATTTTTTCTTTGGTCTATTTTACCTCATCAAACATAATCACATTGTCAAAGTATATGAAATAAGGGTTACGAAACCCCGCTCTTGGAAAGATCTCCAGAAAAAAAAAAAAAGTACGTAACGATCAACTTTTGTTACAATGCAGCGAAGTAACGATTAATTTGAGTAATGATTTATACATATATAAAGACTAAATTATTATTAAATGAAATTGTGTAGTTTATAAATGGAAGTGGAAGTGTTTCTTGTGACACTATTTAACTAATTTTTGTTAAAAGTATCCTTTTTCTAATTTGTTGATCAAATTATTAATAAAAATGTTCAGAAAAAATTTACCTACAAATAATTGATAATAGATATATAGAAGTGGCAATAGTCTCTCCCTTTATAAACACCATTGAATAATAATAGATGATTCTTATATTTCAATTTTGATATATCTTACGCATTATTAAATTTATATAAAATGTCTCACCATAATCTTGAGATTGATTCTACACTCGAATCACACTTTTCTTTGTGCTATTGTTACCACAATTTAGGACTTCCTTCATAAAACAGAATTCCAAATTTGATAAATAAAAACAAAATATAACAAGAAAGTTATATACCGATGAACTGAAGTTTCAAATTAGTATACACAACCTACTTTACGTTGAACTAAATCCATAGGTGGAAATTAGAAAGGGGTTATCCCTTGGACCATTGAAAATGGCACTTTTGGTTGCAAGGGCTTTCATTCATTCATTCAAACACCTATTTCCATTGCTCATTATTAATTGTTATAATTTGTTTCTAACAGAAAACAGAACAACACTATTTCAACCGTAATATGCCGTTAGACAGTTAAATGTTTGTTACACTGTTAGCAATCACGTGCTTAGCAACGTAAACCGCATGCGTGAATGAATGAATGAATGATTCTTTTCTCATATCTCTTATCTCCAGTAGTATTCAACTAAAGCCGCACTACTTCCAATTTTCTCTTATCTCCTTTTCCCTTCTATAACTATGGTTTGTATGAGCAAATGGACCTTGGTTTCTCTTTCTAAAACGATGTCTGAATCTGAGGAAGACCAACGCAAGAATCATGGTTCGTTGTCTTCTTGGCCTCATGATTTGGAGAAAGTGTTCCCTGTATATGCCATGAGCATTCCTAATCCTACCTTGGAGTCTTCACTTCACCATTTGAATTGTCCTGATCCTATTTGGCACGCTGTAAGAAAAGAAGCCAAGTTGGAGGTAATCGAAGAATTTTTTTGTCTTGGAGTCTTCACTTCATTTCCTAACTCATAATTTTGTTTTTATGTTGGATACTGAGAATTAATGTGTATAATTGAGGAGTTGTTGAATTGTTTTTTTCCTTGTTTGACTATAAACTGCATTTAATTATAGAGTAAATACTAAAATTGGTACTTGAAAGTCACATTCTATTTTCATTCATTTCTCTCAGTATAATTTGGTCTTGAATGTGTTAACTTGCTTACGTTTTGGTCATTCCCTTTCCATGATATAAGGAAAATGTAAGTAAAATTAACATAAAAGAACCAAATTGTATAGATCAACACTTTTGAGATCAGTTGGTTTCCAAAAAAGACTAAAATTTGGGCAAATTAATACGTTTCAGGATTAAATTGTACAAAACCAAATTTCAAGAATCAAAGGTAAACAGAATTTTACTTTGAGGGACCAATTTGTGTATTTATTCTTATTTATATGAAATAAACCTTCATTTGGATGCTGCATTTATCATATTTGATGAGTGTTATTGGAGAAAATTTACATATTTGGTGGATCATGATATATATACCATTATTTGTGCAGGTAGAAAGGGAGCCAATTTTAGGTAGCTCCTTCTATGCCTCTATTCTATCACATGGTTGCTTAGAGCAAGCATTGGCGTTTATTCTTGCCAACCGTCTCCAAAATCATACTCTTTTGGCAAATCAGCTAATGGATATATTTTGTAACGTGATAAAGCATGATAAAGGTATCCAGCAATCCATTCGCTTGGATATCCAGGTAATTGGTGTCCTTCATGTTTGATTTTCAATTTTGTTCATCTGATATAAGTTAGGATTGTATAATGATATAAAATAATGTATTCATTGTGGTACTAATTCCTGAGCAGGCATTTAAACATCGTGATCCTGCTTGTTTGTCATATTGCTCAGCTCTTTTATATATGAAGGTGAATCTTTCTGTTTTACTCAATATTTTTTTTTCTTAAACATATGGTACTAATATTAGATGAAGGTGTTCATTTGACATCACAATCTTCTAGAAGGTGAAGGTTAATTAGGAAAATGCAAATAGTCTTATGATGATATAATTTTGTGTCATTAGCCAGACATGAGTTTATTTGAAAGAGTTGTCACTCTGAACAACCTAACTACAATTTCTGCATCATCTGATGGTACTAGCTTGTTCATTATGTTCAAACATTTGATTGAATAGCATGGTGTTGTTTTATGGAAGTACAACACATTTTCTTCTATATTTTTTGTGCCTCATCCACAACATCATTTCCCTTATGTTCTTAGAAATTGTTCTTTGTTCGGGCAGGGTTACCATTCTTTGCAAGTATATCGAGTAGCCCATGCTTTGTGGGGCCAGGGACGCAAACTCTTGGCCTCAGCTTTGCATAGTCTAGTTACCGGGGTAATGTTATACTTGGTCAAAATTTGAGAAATACCATATAAGGGTATTTATTATTCCTGTTACTGTCACTGATGATCCAACCCTTTATTTTCTCTGTTGCAGGTTATTGGAGTTGATATACATCCCGGTATGTTAGGTTGATCTTTGCATGCAAATATAGAACAATTATCATATTTTTACATTTTTTTAACTCTCGTTGTTTTTTAATCTCTCTTTTTATCCAATTTCAGCATCCATTTCTATTTCTCTCATATTCAATAGAGAATATATATTTCAAATGTGTATCAAAATATCTTTTCCAACATATATAGAAATATTTTGGTAAGAATGATTTGACAATTTTAACATTTAAAGGGACAATGTTTTCAGGAACTGCTACAAAAGCAATTGCATTATATCTTGGCAGAATCATATCCTGACTGCCAGCTAAATTTTCTGTATATAGGAATAAAGAATTTGTTGCAGATGGTTTTCTTGAGAGCTTATACGTTTTGAGCGTAATTTATATTTTTCTAATAACATTTTTTTAATAATCTTTCTATTTGTTAAAGAAAAATATTGAATACTTTTTTGTATTTTTATAAAA
This sequence comes from Canavalia ensiformis, assembly GCA_026541065.1. NCBI lineage: Eukaryota > Viridiplantae > Streptophyta > Magnoliopsida > Fabales > Fabaceae > Canavalia > Canavalia ensiformis. Next base: position 131,015 of record JAMKYM010000329.1, on the reverse strand, counting down.
CATTAACTACATTTTTTATTGAATACTTTTCTTAAAAAATAATAAAAGAATAAATAGGAAAAAAATTGTAAAAAGATATAACATTACTGATTTTTTTAATACATGAAAGCATGTAAATAATTAATTTTCTTAATAGGACAGTTAATTTCGTCTTAAAGGTTACCATCTCTCTTATGGAAGATATGGAAAGCATTATGCTTAATTCTATCATTAAACTTAGACTTTTATGGTTTGTTACATAGCTGCGAAAATTGGGGATGGAATTTTAGTTGATCATGGCACGGGTGTTGTTGTTGGTGAAACTGCTACTATTGGAAACAGAGTTTCATTGATGAATGTGAGTGATGTTTCTTCGTTCAAATCTTTTATGATTATTTTGGCCTAATTCTTTTCTCAAATTAAATTCAGTTAAAAAGTTAATTCTTGGTGTCCTCTATTGAAAAACATATATTAATATAATTATTATTGAAAGAGTAATGATATGTGAACGTTGGTAGAGCATCGTCCATCTCAACATATTTCAATCTAATGGTTAACAATTATGATCTGACAGGGTGTAACTTTAGGAGGAACGGCCAAGGAAACAGGTGACCGCCATCCCAAAATTGCTGAAGGTGTGCTAATTGGAGCAAAAGCAAATGTACTTGGGAATATAAGAATTGGTGAATATGTTATGATAGCTCCTGGCTCCCTTGTGTTAAAAGAGGTCCCTCCCCACAGGTAAATCTTATTGATTAATTAACTTTTAACACATTAATTTGTTTTGTAACAAAAGGGATGTTTCTTTTGCTAAAGCATTGTGGCAGGTATACCAGCAAAGGTTATTGGACGAATCCATCTTTAACCATGAACCAAGGTAAACAACCATTTGAGTGCCATACCCTTGAGAAATTTTATTCATGTTACTAATTCTTTGAAATGAATGGACAGATGACAATAAGGACCAATCGGCTGAGTTTTTCAACTATCAAATATGATACCACCAAAGAGTAAAAAGGTAAATTCAAGTGCTGAAATAATGGAGACAAGTCCAATCCCAGATTGATATATATATATATATAGACACACACGAGTGTTTTCACAAAAAATTTCAAGCTTCAATGAGTGCTTCCAGTACATTTACAACTCTGGGGCACAACTCAGAGTCATGGGAAGTCTGATCCTTAGTATGAGTCTCACAACATATAGGACTCCTCCACCTTGGCATTCTTGAAGGGAATATTACCCTCTTCAAATAAATTTCAATGAAGAAAGTGAGGAGTAAATAGTACAACTCAGATAATTGATAGGAGGATCGAAGAATAAAGCTCGGAAGATGTTGTCTAGCTAGATGTTTCACCATATGTTGTAATAAATCTCTCAAGTATTTGTATTTTCAAGTTATTATATCTATTTTTTTCCACCTAAAGAATAATATACAAATTTAAAATATAATTATTATTCTTGTTTATACTAAAATTATTTTGGAAGGAAACATCTAACATTGTTTAAACTTCAAATAAACAATTATAATTATCTTAATTGATCCTTAAATTTTATCATTTTTATAATTAATCTCTCTTTATTAAGTTGAACTTAAGATCTCATTTGTTTAAACTTGTTAAAAATATATAAAACCTTTTCTTTTTCCTAGATGTTATAAAAAAAAGTTATTCAACGTTTGACTATAATTCTATAAATATAAATTATAATTTTAAAGATAGTCATGAATAAAAAAATTTAGAAGCTACTCAAAATAATTTCTTAAGAGAATAAAAAATCTTAATTCACATTTTTTTTATAAAAGAAAGGGTTCGAACAAACAGGTTCTGAATTACTAATAGAAAAGTGATTCTATCTATTTACTTACTTTAAATCTTATATATTGGTTAAATCTTTTAATAATTTATTTTTCAAACATTAAAATATAATAGAATTCTGAATTCAAAATAAAAGTTCAAAAAAGAAGGAAAAAAGAATCAATAGAACTAACATAAAAACGTTGGAGCCCTGTTTCAATTGATTTTTCTTTTTTGTGCTTTTGTTTTTGGAATACATAATTATGTTTTAATCCTGAAATAATGAATTATGAAACAGCTAATGAATAATTAAGGGTATGAATTTTTTTCATTGATTAAAAGATGAAATTTAAAAAAAGTTAACATAACATTTAAACATGTTTTGGACAATATTGTATAAAAATACTAAAAATCATATTATTTATATTTATAAAGGGAAAAGTTTCAGCAATTGAGAGTACACTATTTACTTTATTTTAGGGAATAATATATCAAAACATAGGCTATGTATGTTAAGTTTAAGTAGGATCACTTCATTCACATAATATCTAAGTCTGAATAACTTTTGCACTGCATTGCTTTTTTTTAATTTTAAAATTTAAAATTTTATCGAGATTTTTATATTTATGATAATTTATATGTAATTTATTTTTATTTTTTTACAAAAAGAAGTAATGGAAAATTTCCATCAACATAAATTTATCATTATGCAAAGTTTGACAGCAGATGAATTAATAAGCTTATAATGCAGTTAAAATATTATACAAAAGTTTAATATATACATTTAATAAAAGTTATCACAAATATTTTTAATATTCTTATGATGCAATCAAAATATTAAATAAAATAATAAATTAAAAAATATTAATAATTGTTAAAAATGTAGTAAAAATAATCTTAAAATTAAAAATATACAAATATTAAGGTTATTATATAAATATGAAGCTTAATACATATGATAAATTCAATTTTAAGAATTAAATATTCCCCTAGTTAAAATGTAAGTATAACAAATTAAGGAACCGAATTATACAAATATTTTGAGACAAAATGTATAAATTATTTTAATAGTAGAAATTAAAGTCTACAAGTTTAATAAAATAAGAAACCAAAATTATATATATAAAATGAAATTTGGATACAAAATAAAAAATTAAAATTTAATTAAACATTTATATATTTTTTATTTTATTTATATATGCACTCATAAATATACAAATAACAATTTTATAAATGAAAGTAGAGATTTTTTTAATGAAAAGCGATGATTATCAAATCTTAAATCTTTATTAAATACGAAATAAAGAAATAAAGTTTTAATTAAACCTTATATATATAGTTATATATATATATATATATATATTTATTTTTATTTTATTTTATTTTTTATTATATTATATTATATTATATTATATTATATTATATAGTATATCTATGATTATTTTTTATCTAAATATATATACATTCATAAATATACAAATAATAATTTTATAAAAAGGAAGGGAGATTTGAAGAGATGTATTCTAATAATTATTATTATTAAATTAAAAGGTAACTTATTACTGAAATATGTCAAAAAAATAAATAATTAATAATTAAATAATGTAACGTTACAGTTGCAAACGAAGAGCGCCGGTGGTGTCCAATTTTGTCTTTGCAAATTGCAGTTAAACTTCTACTTCAACTATCTAATTTTTTAATTTTTTTAATATATTAGATGAAAAATAAATTTAAAATAAATTATTTTATTTGAATTGTATAAATAATTATTTTGTTACTTTAAAATTATAAAAATAAATCTGAAATTTATATAATAATTAATTTTAATTTAATATAATTAATCATTAAAAATAAAATAAGAAAATAAAATTTAATTAAAAGAATATTTATTTTTAAATAAAATAATTAAAAATTATAAGTCAATTTTTTAAAAAATGTTAGATTAAATAATATTTTTCATAATTTTCTTCACTTAAAAATAATAATATTTCTGTTAGTGTTGTTTAGAAAATTAACCAACGATTAATCCTTTGTCCACTACACTGAGAACATACCAACACATTTAGAAAAATTAAGAACTAGATATGGGACTTGATTGTTTTATAGTTAGGAAATTAATTTTTATCTTTCTTTAATATTGAAATGGATAAAAAAATTTTAAAAAGTTAAAATTATATCTTAAAACACTAAAACAAAATTTATTTATTACAGCATATTTTTTAAAATATTTTATAAATAAAATACTTTAAAAATTAACTCAACTTCTATTACAACATTATTTATAAAAATAATTTAAAATAAAATAATAATTACAAAATTTAAATGCTTTAAATATTAATAAAAAAATAAAATATACTCTTTTACAACATTTAAAATAATAGAAACCGTAAAATAAATTACTTTTAAAGCACTTAAAATAAAAAAATTTTAAAAATTCAAGTTTTATAGCATTTTTTAGAGTGTTTAACGTCATTTGAATTTAATTTTTAATTAACAATTTTTCGTCATATGCATGGACGTCTGAAAAGAATTATTAAAGTATAAACTCCTGTCACAAAGTACGAAATGCAAAAGAAAACAGCTCTTTTCTTTGATTTTCATAGTTTCCAAAAGCAATTTCAATTTCACTGAAATGTTCCAGCTATTCTCTTTCCAGTTTTCTCTTTTACGATTTAAGAGAAAGAGGATAATGAATAAATTTCTTTTGATTATAAAATATTAAAAGCTGTGTAAATTACATAGATATAATATATAAACGTTATTGTTATGTTAGGTGTCATCGATTGTTGACGTATTTGTAATTCTGTTATTCCCCATAAGTTGGAGATGCTAGATGCTTACCATGCTCAGTTTTAAAATCAAAGTAAAAAATAAGTAGAATGAAGAGTCTTAGTAAAAATGTTTGTATCTGGTTTTTGGACGAGATTGAAAGTAACTTCATAAGATCATTGTTGGAGTGTTCACAAACTATATGACAGTCTATGTCTAAATGTTTGGTGTGTTTATGAAATACAAGATTAGTGGCAATCTGTAAAGGAATTTGGTTATTACAATATAAGATAATTTGGCGTGTGCAAGAGACATGCAAATCACGGAAAAGGAAACTAAGCCATTACAACTCACAGGTGACGCTGGCAAAAGCTCTATATTCAGCTTCTGAGGAGGACTTAGCAACGGTAGGCTGCTTCTTGGATCTCCAACTAATCAGGAAGCGTTCAAGAAAGAAACAAAAAATTGTGATGGATCTACGGGTATTTGGGCACCCACCCCAATCTGCATCACTAAAGCTAAGAAGTTGTAGTTCGGAGGTTCGGGGAAAGAAAAGACCTTTGCCAGAGTTTCCTTTTAAGTAACGCAAAACCCGCATTGCTACTTGGTGATGAAGAATTGTGAAAGTACTTATAAACTGACTTAATTGTTGAACTGCGCAGGCAATATCAAGTCTGAATGTTGTAAGATACAAAAGGCGGCCTACAAGTCTCCTATATGCTGGGATGTCATGGTAGGGAGCAGCATCATCTTGGGAGAGTCGTGAATTTGTAGCCAGAGGAGTGGAACATGGCTTGCTATGGAGCATACTGCTATCAGTTAATAAATCAATGGAATACTGACGTTGGTTAAGAGAGATACCAAACTCAGAATAAGTTATTTCAAGACTAAGAAAGAACTTAAGTCTTCCAAGGTCTTTGATACCAAAGTGGTCATGTAACATGCTACGAACAGATTTGATGTCATCCTCACCATTCCCAATAAGGACAATATCATCAACATAGATGAAAAGGATCGTGGTAAAAGAGCTCGAGTGTTTGATGAACAAAGAGTGATCGGAGGGAGCTTGCACGAAGCTTGAACTGATCAGGAATGAAGACAGCTTTTCATACCATTTGCGACTGGCTTGTTGAAGGCCATACAATGACTTGTTCAGCTTGTAGACCTTATTTGTGTGAGATCAGGAGACCTTGAGGGAGCATCATATACACATCTTCCTGCAAATCGCCATGAAGAAAAACATTGTTGACGTCAAGTTGATAAATGTTCCATTTGCGGATAGATGCAACAGCCATAATAACTCGGATAGTAGTGAATTTTTCTACAAGGGAAAATGTGTCAAAGTAATCGGGTTCTTCTTCTTGTGCCATGGCAGCTATATGTGCATGGTACAAGGGAGAGATATTGTTATAGTTCAAGTATGAGTCAAGAGGATAACGAATTTGAGAATGTGTGGTCGATTGATAGCAATGGTAGTCAGCTAGGTGTGAAGGTGCTCACCTAAATCAAGTAGGCCTTTGGTAAACGGATGAAGGAGAAGATTGGGGATTTGATACAAATGCTTCTCCAATAGAGTCAGCAGCATGTCGAGCATTATGTGGATTATATGTAGCTTCATAAATGACATTGTTATTAATGTAATTTCAACTATCAGGTTTATGGGCAACATAAGGGAAGACAAGTTTAGAAAAGACCACGTGTCAGGATGTGAAAATTTCTGTCTTATTCAAATCATAAACAATATAACCTTTTGTGCCTCCTTTATAGCCTAAGAAAATGCATTTTCTTGCATGAAGATCAAGCTTAGAATGATTTGTTGCCAGTGTGGAGGCATAGCAAAGTGATCCAAAAACTCGAAAATTGGCAAGAGGGGTTGGTGTTTCATGCAACAACTCATAAAGTGATCTATTCTTTAACAATTGGGATGGTACTTGATTTATTAAGTGCACAACATGTGTGACTGTATAACCCCAAAAACACTTTGGGAGTTTGGATTGGAATAACAATGTTTGTGCTACGTTAAGAATATCTTGATGTTTTCTTTTAACTCGTGCATTTTGCTGTGGAGTCTCCACACAGCTGGTTTGATGAATCATGCCTTGGGAATTATAAAATTCATTTTGTTGAAATTCAGGGCCAATTATCACTTCGATTTGCTTCACAAGCATATTGAATTGAGTGTGGATCATGAAAATAAATTTGCATATATGCGCTTGAACTTCAGATTTCAATTTCATTAGGATTATCCATGTGAATCTGATATAATCATCTACTATGGTCAGGAAATACCGATATCCATGCATTGTTGAGGTGGAAAAGGGACCCCATATATCCATGTGAATTAGTTCGAAAAGCAAGCATTGTTCAAGCTAAGAGAAAATGGCAATCGTTTTTGCTTAGCATATTGGAAAACATCACAGGTTACATCTTTGCCTATTATTATTTCTGGATGATGTTTCTTTAGCATCGCTAGTCTATGCATGGATACATTACCAAATCGCAAATGCCAAAGTAAAGAAGACATCTCATGAGTTGCCTTGGCTGTATTAACTGTGCCTGTATTGTTCCAGATATTTCTTTGTATATGATAGAGTCCTGCATGAAAATCAGCAGAACCAATTGTCTTATGTCTCTTGTCTTGTATCAAGCAACCATTATTTAAGAAAACCTCACAATCAAATGTTTGAATGAGCGTTGATATGGAGATTAGGTTGAATTGAAAATCAGGTAAATATAATACATCTTCTAATATCATATTAGAATTTAATTTAACTCGTCTGACATGAGTTGCTATGACTGAATTTCCATTTGGTAGCTTTACAGTGATAGGTTTTGATAATCGTATGTGAGAGATGAAATAATGTAGATTCGTGCATATGTGATTTGTGGTTCCAGAGTCCAATATCCATTTATGGGTTTGTGCAGAACATGAGTAAGTGAGATTGTTACCTGAGTTGGATTCTTCCATTGTAATTTTCACCTGATTCGGTGAATGTGGAACATGACTTTGTAGTGAATTATGCTTGAGAAGATTCAAAAGACTTTTATACTCCTTTGGTGTAAACGCTGGAACTAATTCTTTGACAATGTTGTTGTTTCCTTTTTCTAGCCTTTCATCATTTGCACTTGAATTCATTGATGAACCATTTTACCTTGATCTAGGAGGATACCTATGCTTCTTGTAACATATGTCAACGGTGTGGCCTGATTTGCCACAATGTGTGCAAATCTTGGCTCATCTCCCTTCATTGAAACTTCCTTGACCTCATCCAAGGGTTTTCTTTTTTGCTCCATTTGCCATTGTTGATTGTGTATCTTCCAAGTTCATGAGACCATTCTGTCGCTCAGGCTGCAATACCATAGAGAATACTTTGTTAATTGGTGGTAGAGGATCAAGGAGCAATACCTATGATTTCACTACTCCAAATTGTTCATTCAACCTTGTCAAGAATTTAATCACATAGTCTTGCTCTCTGTATCTCTTGAGGTTTGTTTATGGCATCGCATTGACACTTTATAGAGCATACGCACTCTGTGATAGGTCTGTAAATTTCAAGCTTTTCCCAAAGAACTTTGAACTCAGTGAAATATGATGTTACGGATAAGGGACCTTGCTTAAAATTGCACAGTTCTTATTGTAAATCTGAGATGTGAATCATATCACCTTGGACAAATCTCTCATTTAAATCTTTCCAAATCTCTGCAGCAGATTTTGTGTATGTAACACTTTGTGCTATTTGAGAAGAAACTGATTTTAAGATCTAGGAGACCACAAGATTATTGCATCTTTCCCAAGGTTCAAACATCAGATCAAATTTGTTAGATATACACAGATTTTCGTCAAGAAGTTCGTGTTTATTTGTGGATATCATCGATCTTTTGAAGGATCTTTACCAGGTATGATAATTGTTTCCTATGAGAATAAGGTTGACCATGATAACTGATGGATTTTCATTTACGTGGATGTAGAAGAAACTAGAAGCCTCCATTGGTTGTGTAAGATGAAAAGTATTTGGATTTCTTGATATTTTAAAAATAATGAATAAATTCCTTTTGATTACAAAATATGAAAAACTGTATAAATTACATAGATATAATATGTTTATAGATTGTTGACATGTTTGTAATTCTATTAATTTTTTCTAAAGAAAACAGTTTTTTGCTCTAAAGCTACTTTCACTGTTGTTAAGTTATTTTCGTTGTCGTTAAATACCTCTCTGACGAATAATTTTTTTATTATTCTATTTGTATCCACAAATTTTTTATAATTAATTTATAATTCACCAATCTAAATTTTTACTCTTATTTTAAATTTTAAGATAGAGTAATTTTAGTCATATAATTGTTACTATCTAAATTTAAGATTTAGCAGTGGACCAATAACGTTGACCTATAAAATAGTAATATATTGCTACAATTCTGTTTGAATGTTTTGCTTCTGTTTCTATCTCTAACATGCCTTTTCAGTTTGCAATGATTCATTGTTGCTAATGTTTAACATACACTAGAGTTCATTTGGGAATAAATTTTCATGCCTAAACCAAACAGTTCCTTCCTACCTTTTTATAATAATATTTTTAGCTAGCAATGGAAATATCAAACTATGGAGTTAATTTTTTTTGACAATTTAATATATTCATCTCTCTCTTGAAGTCCAGGTTTCTTATTCAATTTAAGACACGTAGCACCAAGTTACACAAACAATGTTCGTTTTAAATGTGTGAAAGTGTGGTGATTGAAATATGTTGAAACAATGATTTTCTAGTAGATTTTTCCACAGAGAAACAGAATTTTGATTTTGAGGTTGATTGAAATATTTGGTTGACTTTACTATATAATAATTGATTAGGATCATAGCATGTTGTGAAGGGCCCAACATCATTCTGGGAGCTTATGTAGATAGCTGATTTGTCTTCTATTTGATATCATTGATTATTCTATAACCTTTGTTCTAGAAGTTTCTCCTCCATTGAAAGAAGATAACTCTAATGCATTGATGTAAATACAAGGATCCTATAACCTCTTCTTTATTTGTGTCACAACAATCTTTGTTAGAAGCTTAAATTACACAGCAAAAGAAAAATATTAATTCAGGAATTAAAGTTGCAATTGATCTCATGTAGTGGATGAAATATGGAAAAAGTTGTTTAATAAATAATTAATCCTTTATGTAACTAAGAAAAAGGAATAGTTTCAATCCAATACTATGATTGAGACACCATTTAATCTAACGGTATCTTTTTAATTTGAGGATATTTGTAAAGTAAGTGGGCATATTCTCTAATGGTATTCCTTCAAACTACAATAAATTTTTTATCATGCTTATCAATATTGGATTAACTCAAAAGAATGAGATTCTATTGGAGGAATTGTTATGCTTCTCCTCAGTCTTTGTTCACTAGGATTATGAAATCCAACAAAGTTTTGTGTCTTTTACTATCGTTTTTCTTGCTACAGTTTCTTGTCTATCTTTTCTATTTTAGGATTAGATTACAATTTGAAATATGAGAATAAGTTAGAATAAATAAATAAAAGATAAAAGAATAAAATTATTTTTGTTATTATAACTTTTATTACTATATATTTAATTTATTATTTTATATATATCTTAAGCGATAAAGATTTATTTTTTTTAAGATCGTCTAGAATAATCCTAACAACAACATTAAAAATTTGTTATAAATTTTATCTATAAATTTTTTTTATGTCAAATGATTGATTAATTTTATTAAACTGAAAAAATGGTTACACACAGGATAAATAAGATTGATTGATGGATCTTATATATTAAACTTTAGGTATAGTTAGAGTTGAAAAAAGATAAATAAAATAAAAGAATTAATTAGAAGTGAGACAAGAAAAAATAGAAAGAAGAGAATATTTAATAAATTTTTTAATTGTTTTTAATTAAATAGTTTTTCATTATATTTAATTAGTTACAATAGATATTTAGTTGAGTTATGCTATATTACAGAATTTATTCTCATGCACTTCGTGTACAAGTTAGAAAAAATGTAATCATGAAATTTATTTTGAAACAAAATTTAGTTCATTACAAATGGGTTAGAGGTTGGTATCTTTCGGTATCCGAACCCAACTGAAAAAGATAACCATATAATAAAGGTAAATTTGAGCCTTTGTGTTGGGTTACTAAGTCGCTAAATTGTTGCTATATTTTTTTTTTTCAAGTTCATACTGTTGCCATGTTTTTCTTCTCTTCCTCACAGTATTACTCTATAAAAAGTTATGGTTTCGCTTAATAGTTTAACTTTGCTTTATATTTTTCTTCTCATCATCTAACCTTGTTTCTATATGTAGTCGGGGTTTGTTGTATAACAAACACCATCAACATGGCCAAGGGAAGGCTATAACATTATCTTCCTTGAAGAGGCCTTTGATGATGGCATTGTAGGTATCCTTCAAGTTAAAGAGAATGCCAAAATCTATGGTCACAACATTTTCTTTTTAGGATTATATGTTAAGTAAGTCTTAACAAGCTTTAATTTATTCATGCATGACACATTCTCTATTATAGGATACACATAATTGTACTAGAAGGTTCAAGAAGATAGGAATTCCATTTGTCCATTTTAGTTTTGAGTATTTTGGTTCTAAGTTTACTTCTTCTACACTTTTATCCAACCCAATATTAACCACCCGAGCCAATCCAAAATCCAACTAACTTAACCATAGTTGAGGTTAAAATTGACTTGCTTTTACTACATTTGGAATGCACCAAGTACATAATTCACCATTCGAACTTGCCCGTAATCAACCAACACCGCCATCCTTATTACTTGAATGATCATTATGAACAGATATAAGAATAATATTTTTACATGATTAGAACAAGGTAATTATTTTTTAAAAAAATTTCACAGCTAATATTCAAAATATGTTTCTTGATGTTTATTTAAAAGATGTTTATTACTTATCTTATATTAATTAAAGTTCTTAATCTTTATTATCCTTCACAAAGCGAGTATTCAGTCTACATAAAAGAAGGGTAAACGTGCCAGAGTTAAAAGAGTTAGTCCTAAGTTAGAATAATGATCAAAGGATTCCTTGAAATTTAATTAGTTGTGACTAGAACTCTTTTAGGACCAAGCAAGAAAAAGTTCAAAGATTATGTAACATTTTATAAACATATTAAGGTAGAAGGATTGAAATTACGTAAAGATTCTCATAAAAGAGAAAAATTGAAAAGCTATCTTATCATATCATTATAATTTTTTTATTTGTAATTATTATATTTATCCATAACATTATCATAAATTAATCCTTTTTATCTATTATGTCATGTAACTCATTCATAATATTTTAAATATTAACTTATTAAAAAATAAATAAAATTTATTTTTAAAAAAATATTTAGAATCTTTAACACATGTAATGTTTTAGTGATAGATACATATTTAGATTATTAAAGGACATACTTCCTTAGAGAAAGTATTAATTTTTTAGTGACAAAATAAAAAAAGAATTTGTTGAGAATTAAGAAAATCTTGTCTATATTGTAAGTTTATATATTCATATTTTATTTAATTTGGCTTGACAAAGAACTTGTATCATATTAATTTAATTAATTGAAATATAAGAAATGTAAAAAAAAATGGTAAGAGATGGTGTAATAAATTGCTACTTGCATAAATTATCTAGTAAGGACTATTAGTAGGTACAGAAAGTGATTCTGTAGCAGAATTTAGAAAGATACAAAAAGTCATATTAAGAAGACAAGCTATATTTATATATCTCTCTTCTTCATCCACATGCTATGAAAAATAAAAAAATATATATAATAAAATGTAATATTCCATCTTTCAATTTTTTATCTTTTAATTTTTATTTAAAATAAACTTGATAATAATTATAGAACGATTAATTTGAATGAAAGAAAATTGTGTATTATAAATATTTCTTATATGTTGGTAAATATATTTCTATGATTCAAATAAATAATTTAATTATTTCTGTGAGTTTACAATTTTTTTTTATAAAAAATTAGCTCCATCTCATATTTTTTTAAAAAAGAATTATTCTGAAATGCTAGATATTTTTAAAGTTTTCAATTTTTAAACTAAAAATTATAATGAATTTCCAATATTAATGTTAATTAAATTTCTTTAAAAAATATACTCAAATTTTTTCTAACTTTAATTTTAAAGAATCATACTCAAATTTCTAAACATTGTTTATTTGTGAAAGTAAAAAATTAAATGTTGCAACTTCTCCCGTCCTTATTAAGTTATACAACTTCTTTTATAATAAGTAAATAATTTTATTTTTATTTATAATTTTCATCCTTTTAAATATTATTTGTTTTTAAAATTTAAATATTAATATCCGATATAAATTTGAATATAAATATTAATGGATGGTAAATTTTTCTACACCAAAATAGAAATGGTAAAATATTCTTTATATTCTTTTATTTTAATTTTTAAAATTTTAAATTATAATAAACATAATTATAAAAGAATTTTCAACTCGTTTTTTAGATGTTATTTTTTATTTTATTAATCCACATAAATATTTTATTATTTTATTTTTTAAATACTAATTAATTTAAATTTTAAATATTAACTTATTAAACAAATTTAAAGATTTCTTATTTTTTAGACAAATTAAATTTAAAATTTTTGTAATAATTTATTTTAATTCTAATTTAATTTATAATTTTTAAATTTTGATAGATTAAATTAATAAATATTTTTTCTAATTTTAAATGTGTTGTTTTTTTTAAAATTTTTAGTATAATATAATATTTACTATTATTATAAATATATTTATCAATATTAAAATATTTATTATTTTTAAAATATGATTTACATGAACAAATTAAACAATTGTAAACATGGTATTAGAATAAAAAAAATATCATGATTGATCTTATTGAAACTATTTCAGTCGCTGTCTCTTGTGGTTCTATGGGAATATTGCTTTTTAATTTTGAGTTTATTTTAAAAAAATTATGTTTGCAATGCATGTGTGTAATTTAATTTGTTGTTAAAATTATTATTTATTCTATTCGGTCGATTTCTCTCTCGTTGGCAGGCAGCTTTCCTGTCTCACCATTGTGGCTTTCTCAGCCTCTTCGATCGTTCTAGGGTTAGGGTTCGTTTCTATCTCTGCGAGAGCGTGAGAGTGACGCGCCTCCCGTGCTTGTTTGGGAGAGACGCGATGGGAGGTGACAGTGCCGTTGAGGAATCGGAAGGGGTCAACGTCAGCATCAACGTTCGCTGCTCCAACGGTTCCAAGTTTTCCGTTCAGGTTGCCCTCGATTCCACCATCCGTTCCTTCAAGGATATCGTTGCTCGCAACTGCGACATCCCCGCCGAACAACAGCGTCTCATTTACAAGGGTCGCATCTTGAAGGACGATCAAACCCTCCAAAGCTACGGTAACTCTATCACCCCCTCTTTTTATTTTTTTTTACTGTAATAAAAATGATATTTTATGAATTGAATCATGTTTGGCTGGTATTATAGATTCTATGGTGTTCATGAACATTGTTAAATTAATGCGTGTGTTCGTCAAATAAAATGGCTCATCTTGCTTATGATGGATTAAGATTTTGATATGGAATATGATATAAAGTTTCTTAACCTATTTCTAAAGGAAGATAGGGTGTTTGATGTGGAAGTGAATGGTGTTATTTTGTCACCCAATTAAGTGTGCTTTCACTTGGGAAGATTGTTGATTTGCTAATACCATGCTGCTATCCCCCCCACCCCCCTTAATTCAATAAAAAAAAATTGAAGATTGGAGAGGCGAGATAAAAATGTTTAAGTAGTCTCTGGTTTCGATTGAGTTAGGGTCACATATTTGAGACATCATATGTTTTACAACTTACGGGAATTACCGGATTGATTCCTTTCTCTGTCAAGGTATAGTTATAAGTTAACGTGATAAAGCCATATTAGGTGGTACTGTCCTACTAATCATCTAGCCTTTTATTTTTAATTTTTTAAAACTATGAATTTTTTTTCTATTTCTGCATTTTTAATCTATAGATTGACTCCTATTTGTGATATTCTTCTGCCATCCCCTGTTTTGGCTGTTGTAGGAAGATTGAATTCATTTTTCCACATCCAAGTCAATGTTACTTTGCTCATATTATAGACGGGCTCTTGGCCTCTATGTTAATGAATATTGCAGGAGATGCCCCGTGTAATGTAGTTGACCTGTTCTAGGATACTCAAAACTATTGTTTAAGGGAGCAGTAGGCTAGTGAAAAATGCTTACATGTTTAGCGAATTTGATTTGTCCATATATTTATGGTGTATTGTAAGTGTGCTATATTTGCTTAACTGTTTTCTGTTTGAAGACTTGGAATCTGAAAATATTATGACGTCCTTACTTCATCTTAAGATATATGTTAGTTTGAATTTATTTTTTGTGTGAATATTTTATGTCTATGAAGTTTATGTATAATGGAGGTACAGGTAAAATGGCAAAATAAGATATTGTTAATGCACATTTATAATCAAGGTGATGTGGATTTAGTTTTTTTTTTCCTTACATAAAAGAGAATGCTAGCAAGTGCCCTTCAAATATTGGTTAAGGAATCAAAAGTGGAAAGTTTTTACTGGAGGAAAGTGTTCCCGTTGTATCCCCACCGTGATTTTTAGTAAAATCTTTCCATTTATTAATTCTTTAATTGGTGCTCTTAGGACACTCATTAGCAGGACCTGTAATGTTTCATCATTATCATGCATTTCAATTTCTTGAAAATTTTAAATTTTTGTTTGTATGTCACATACAGATCATTGAGAGAGTGAGTTAACTCTCTTTGCTTTCTATGTGGCCCAGTAATAATGTAGGATTAATTTGTTGATAATCCTTTAAATGTTTTTCTGGAATAGCATGTAATAAGTAGAAAGGTAGTTTTGTATTGTGTTCCTCAAAAACAGCCAACATTTGTTCACTCTAAAACTCTCTGATTCTTAATGGTCAGTTTGTTTTGGGGGAAAACATATGGAGGAATGAAATAGGAAGAAAGAATATTATTTCCGTTGTTTGTTTGGACCGGAATCCATGAAGGAAATTATTTCTGAGGTGGGTCCCACATAAAAAGTTCGCCCCTCTAGCTGTGAAATGGAGGTAGGGGGAAGAGGCTGCTTTTGTTTTTGTTTTTTGTTAAATTTTGAAATATTAAATATTTTTATATTAAAATATAAATTTTATATTAATGAAAATAATATAATAAAAACTCAATCTTTAAAGTTTATATTAATTTTTATTAATATAATAATTTTTTACTTCTACTTATTTCTTTCCAATTACTTTTTCACTCGTCCAAACCAAAGAAGATATTTTTTTTTCATTTGCCCCCCTAATTCTATCTATCCTAATAACTCATCATTCCTATCCTATTTCTACTCTATTTCTCACTTTTCTATTTATTTCCTTCCTATTTTACTCGTCCAACATACCATAATAGAGTTTCAATGGCGAGCAATAGTGGTGCAATCACACACAGCACGAAGTGGCCAACTATAGCTCCTGGTTTCCTTGTAATGGTGAGCTTTGCTGTAGCTGTGTGAAGATGGCCACTGCCTGATCGTTGGGCAAACTGCCCTTTTTTTTACCCTCAACATTGCACACCATCCACTCCAAACGACTTTACCCCTAACTTTCTCTCTCACTTTCTCCTCTCTAATTATCTCTCCTCTGACCAGCCTCCTTCTCCAGCTACCCTATACCAGCCAGCATCCTGGGTGGAAGTAGTTCTAGTGTAGCAGTCTTGTTTGTGGTGCTTTTCAAGAAGCTTCTTCATTCTGATTTTCGGTGAGGAGCCATACTGTTTGGCCCTTTTTATGGCTTGCTGAAACTCTTCTCCGGCAATTTTATCACTGTTCTGCTTTCCCCTTCTCTTTTTACTTCTCTGTTCAGCAATGGCAGCTCCCTCTTCCTCTCAACAGCCACAAGGAACAGCACCCAGTGTGCCTCTGTCTCCTTGTCTTCATGTGCACTGGTGAATCCTTTCTTTTAGTTTGTTGTTACGGTCTTATGAACATGTGTTTAGAGTTGTCAAACTTCAACCCTTGATATTTTATTAATTATGAATGAATGTCTTTTTAGTTTTTTTGTCAGCATGTATATATGTGTAGTATAGTATATTTAAATTGCTTAAAATAGCGGCAGTCCTGCTATCTGCTATGCTGCTAAAGCATCTAAACTGTTTTTGGGGTGGGCTGCTCCACACCGTTATTTGGGATTGACTATTATGGTTCTTAAGAATGTATTCTTTAAATGAGTGAACATGCCTTTAATTTCTATTTATCTTTGTAGGTTTGGAGGCAGATCACACTGTCCATTTGGTCCGAGGTTTTGCACCTGCCAATACGACTGGTGGGACAAATACAAGTAGCACCAATACCACAACAAACAGTACCAGAGGTGCTGCTGCTAATGAAGGTGGGGGTTCAGGTGGGCATGGGTTTGCAGCTTCACTATTCCCAGGACTAGGTGTCAATGGGACTGGGGGCAACGGTTTATTTGGCGAGGGATTTCCTGATCTTG
The DNA here is from genome assembly GCA_026541065.1 of Canavalia ensiformis. Lineage (NCBI taxonomy): Eukaryota > Viridiplantae > Streptophyta > Magnoliopsida > Fabales > Fabaceae > Canavalia > Canavalia ensiformis. The sequence goes on along the minus strand of JAMKYM010000329.1, from coordinate 113,943 downwards.
AACAGATGCAGCGACCATTTATTTCTAATCCCAATTTAGTGAGAGAAATAATGAATACACCTGCTATGCAGAATCTAATAAATAATCCTGAGATAGTGCGGAATCTTATAATGAATAATCCACAAATGCAAGAGCTCATGGATCGAAATCCTGAGCTAGCACACATACTTAATGATCCCAGCACTCTCCGCCAGACCCTTGAAGCTACAAGGAACCCTGAGATCATGCGTGAAATGATGAGAAATACAGACAGAGCAATGAGCAATATTGAATCTTCTCCTGAGGGATTCAACATGCTGAGGCGCATGTATGAAAATGTTCAAGAACCATTTTTAAATGCCACTAGGATGGCGGCTGGTAATACAGGAAACAATAATGCAGCAATTTCAGGGACTCAAGGTGGCCAAGCCAGGGATCAATCAACTAATCCCTCGACCACTAGTTCTGAAACAACTACTGGTTCTCCCTTACCCAATTCCAACCCACTTCCAAATCCTTGGTCCTCTACCGGAAGTAAGTTCTGTTACCGTATTTTTCTCTTCTGAATCCTGTGACTGAGGGCCTCTTTTTCACCAGTTTGTTTTAAAATCATTTTTCCTTATGCTGAAACTTTTGTTGTTTTTAAGGATAGTAACTACAATTTTTTGTTGCTTGTGACAAATGTGACTAATCTGTCATTATTGATGGTGAACATTGTAGCTGGTGGTGCCCAAAATAACACTAGAAGATCAACCACTGGAGGGGATTCTAGACAGCAAGGACCAACTGGCTTAGGAGGGCTTGGTTTGCCAGACCTTGAAAGCATGCTGCGTGGCAATTCTATGCCAGATGCTGCTCTATTGACCCAGTTAATGCAAAATCCAGCTATCTCACAAATGATGCAAAGTATCCTTTCCAACCCTCAAACTTTTAATCAGGTATTAGATTCCATACTTTGTTCTAGTACAATATGTGATGTGTATATGCTGAACTGATTGTTCTAATATCCAAATTATGGAATAGATTCTTGGTGTCAATACTGAGCAGCGTGGCATGCCTGATTTAAATTCTCTTAGAGAAGTAATGCAAAATCCAGAATTCCTTCGCCTGTTTTCTTCACCCGAGTCATTGCAGGTAGACATATTTGAAATTCTACATCTGTTGATGAATTTCAATCGATTTTGTTTCTCAAACATAGGGTTGGAATGTTTCCACAGATGTGTGCTTATTCTTGATGATAAATTCTAATAGTTCTTTGTATGGAAGAAATAATGAACATCCACACCTAATTGGACCAAGGGCAGCATAGTTCCAATGGTTGAATGAAAATTGCTTTTTTTTCCCCACTTTTCTTTACTGGCCTGCAGCAGAAAATTTTATTCTTTAAAATGTGATCTATTATGATAAGTAAGAGGCTATGTTGCTTGCCTATGTAATTTAATACCTGCTTTCAATTAATATTCTCACACCTCTGCCTTTTTGCACAATGACAGCAACTCATGTCTTTTCAGCAAGCTCTTCTGTCTCAGCTTGGTCAGCAACAATCAACACGGTAAGTAATGTTGCAACCCTGGCCTTTCTATTCTAACCTGGTATTTTTCTGATGTGTTGAAGTTGCTATCCTCTTGCTCAACAATGATGTTATTTTTACTAATTACCAGTAACTAGCACACTTGTTGCAACTGACCTTTTAAGCTTAGATGTCTCTTTTGATGTCCCATAAGTAAGTAGTTTGTATGCTAATTCCCAGTAGCCAGCACACCTATTGCAACTGACCGTTTAGGCCTAGATGTCTCAATTGATGTCCCTTAAATAAATAGTTGTATGAGCATATTTCCATTTTTAAATGATTATTTTGCGAAAAGCTATTTGTTTGTAACTACTCTTTTGTGGTCATGTTTACAAGACATTCAGTTTGAAAAACAAGATTTTTAATATCTTCCCACTCAATAGTTTGAGGAGAATTTAAACTTTGTCTGTCTTGGAGTAAAGCTAGATATTCCATTTATATTTTTAAGAAACTCCAGAAATAAAGATAGCTGATTGATGTGTGTAATGTCATTTGAAAATCCACAATAGTGAGGTCCATTGTTTGTGCGTCATGTCATTAGTATTTGGAACTGAAAATTCAATGCTTCTAATTTTATTGCATGCTTTAAATTATTATAAAGTATGCTTGGTGAGCTTGAGAATTGGATTTCTATTATTCATTTTAGTAAACAATATGGTATGCCTTGCCCCGTAAACATCTAACGAAATCTACATTCTACACCAGGTCACACATTCATTGAGTTTTCCCAGTGACTTGATAGCATTAGCATGTGTTTGGATTAATTGTAAAAAAATATATTATTTCAATTATAATCTATTATTGTTATAATTAATTATATAAAATAAGCTTTATGTTTGGATATGTTAGGTGAAAAGTTATTTTAAAATAATCTATTTGGTTTGGAATATGTAAAAGAATTATTTTTTCTATAGTAAATTACAAAATAGATATGAAGTTATTTGTAATATTTGGTTTTATATTTTAAATAATAAATTGTTAAGGATAAAATGAGAAAATAAAAATTAGCAAGAAAATAAGCTGACAGCTTTTAATCATAAGTTTCAAAATTTTGCTTATCTTAAATAAGTTATTTCCTCTGCAAAAAAATTAATCAATGATGACAAGCTGATTTTGTATTAAATACCAAACAGAATTTAGAAGTTTTTTACAGCTTTTTTATTACATATTCAGTGCAAAGATCTAACCCAAGCACACGTACTATTTAAGGTTTAAATCTTGATGGGGTGGACGGCATATTAATATTTGAGATGGTTGATGTCATTGCTTAGATTAATCTGGGGAGTTGGTTTACATTTTGGCTGGCTTAATCTGTTAAAATATAACATACATGTATGTCCTTGTTTTCTTTTCTTTTTCTATGTTTATTATATTTTGCTTGCTTGATTTTGTATTAACCTAGTAAGCTTTTGCAGGGAATCTGGTCAAACTGCTGGAGGTACTGGTATGCAAGACAACCCTCTACTCTCTTGCTCTGTCTTTAGAAACTATGTACTGTTATTTCTATGGTATTGCTTTGGCAATTAAAAGTGCTTGACTATATCTTAGATGATCCATCGTACTCAAGTTATATGAATTATAATTTTAGTAGTCAGTTGAACATCTAAGAATGTAACCGGGAGAATATTTAGGTGAGCTGGTGGTTTATTTTTATTTTCAATTTTGCTAAAAAGATGAGAGAAAATTTTATCATAAGTTGCACTTCAATGACTTCCTTTACACCGACTTTTTAGGTGTTTTCATTAATCCTAGAAACTAGGTGTGGGCTGCCTGAAATCCTTTCAAAATCAAATATAAGCCTTTTCTGATGAAATATTATGACCATTAATTCCCGTGCTACCATTAAGGAGCACATGCATCAAACAAATTTTTTGGCCTCTATTGTATCCCCAGTAATCAAAGTTGGAAGTTTCTACTTAGGTAATGGGGATGATGCAAATGCTATTAGTACAAAGCATAAATTGTAATAGTTGATCTAATTTCTATCAAATGATTTTATTGGTAGGACCATTGAACAACTTGGGATTGGAGATGTTATCGAGCATGTTTGGTGGACTTGGAGCTGGTAGCTTAGCTGTTCCAAATAGATCAAATGGTTAGCATTGTTGTCTAATATTTTTCCAAAGCAGATTTTAGGGGTATAATTGGTTCTGCTTATTTTAGAGAAGTGATCATTTTTTGCCACCTTCCTAAGAGTTTTTGAAAACAGTAATTATTAGGGAGTTTTCGGTTAGGTCTCTACATTTTATAAGTTCATATCTGCTCTCTAATTATAAAAAATTTCCAAATAAGTTCCTGCCACTGGAGGAGCAGTTTAAGCTTTCTAACAGTAAGCTGTACTCAGGGACCCTATTAAAAATTTTGGAACTACGGAGTCTCAAAGGTTTGTAATTTGGTCCAGATAGTTTGAAAAATCTATCACCCCTTAAATCAACAGTGCTTTAACAGCAGGGACCTAATTTGAAAATTTTGAAAATTATAAACGTTCAAAATGTGGCGATGAAATAGAATTCCCAAAAAAGCATAGGGACCTAGGTATTGTTTACCTTAACTTTATACTACTCTCACTTTGTCTTCTCAGAGCCACCGGAGCAATTGTATGCCACCCAACTTTCACAGCTTCAAGAGATGGGATTCTTTGATACACAAGAGAACATAAGGGCTCTTATTGCCACCTCAGGGAATGTTCATGCAGCAGTTGAACGACTATTGGGTAACTCTGGTCAGTAGCAGGCAATGTTGGCAAATCCCTTTCGTCATGTTCTCTTCTGTTGACTTCCTGGATCGGTCACTCCGAAGACAGTAGTTTTCAAGTGCCTTGTTGGGTATTCAAATAAAATTAAAAGTCTGTCCAAATTTTAGTGGTTAGAGCTGAAATGGTGTAGATTGTATGCGTTGGACTGTGATTGTTCCTTCTCTGATGGTCCCATTTTCTTCATGTACATACTTATATTGACACTAGTTTTAGACGCATCATGAGAGCATAAATATTTTCAAGTGAATTGATTTTTATACCATTTGTTTGTTTATAACTCCATAATAGCTAGTAATAGACGTGAGGCTATCCGTTAAAATACCAAATGCTAAAATATGATGTGAACAAATCGGTTGAAAATTTGTCGTTGGTTTCTCTATGGTGTCTGAATTAGTTTGGTTTTATGCCCAACAGTTGTTTTATCATCCATTCAACAATGAAAAAGTACAAACGGCCTTTAGCACTCTAAATGCGAATTTATTATTGTGCTTTTAATCATGGCATGCTTCAAAGTACGGGCTGGGACCTAAGCCTAATGAAAATCTTAGAGAACAATATTTATTGAAAGGTCCTGTTTCCTATTGAAACCTGGTTACTCGTGTTAATTACAACTTGTTGACAGTTCAACTCTAAGACGGTGGTGGTTTTTCTGAAATAAAATCGTCGGAGTGTTCTTACACTGTCTTCAATATAAAAATTTAACCCTAACCTTTCTTATACTGTGTAATTTTAAAATTTTGAAGGTTTATTATAACAATTATAAATAGAAAATATATATTGGTCACATCAAATGTATATGGATAATTTCAAAATATCACTTATTTAGATACGTTATCCTTAAATTTACAAATATAAAAAAATTGCCGTTTGTTTATTATATACAAAATTGATATTAATAATGATTATATTAATTTAAATTTTTACATCAATAAAAGAAAATTAAGCTTATTTATTAAGTAAATCATTTTAAAATAGAATGCAAAATAATGATTGATTTTGTGATTAATTTTTTTAATGATAAAATTTGTTACTAAAAATTCAAAAGTGATCTCAAAATTACTCATCAAATAGTCTAAAAAAAAATAAGTTTAAAATTTTAATTTGATCTCAAATATTGATACGAAAAATAATTTTAAAATTTTTCTCAAAATCTATCTTTAAAATTATTCTCCAAATCTATCTTTTAAAAAATATTAATGTTTAACAGAAATCTCAAAGTCCTTGTCCAAAATTGGTTTCTAAGTCAATCTATAAAATTAATCTTTGAACCAATATCCAAAATCACTTGTAACTTTAATCCCCAAAATTAGTCTCAACTTCACACTCTAAAATTAGTATTTAACATTGTCTCAAATTCTATCTTTAAAATTTGTCTCAAGATTGCTCACTGGAAATTATCTTTCAAATATCAATCTTTAAATTCGTTGTACATATTAATAACTAAAAGTTATTAAGTGTAGAGATTGATCCTACTTCATTTGATCAATTTTAATTTTTAGAGACCAATATTTCTATCTCTAGAATTGGTAATTTTTTTTAATGGATTCCCTATATATATTTGTTATTATTGTACTTGTATATTTATCGAATTCAAAGTTTTGATGAGGCACACATAATGTGATAGTTAACTCTAACATTTTGTTAATTTTTGTTTATTTTCATTTTATATTTCAATTTTCTTTAAGATAAGATTTATAAAAGAATTTTAGGTTCATAGTGACTATTAATTATGATAATTTAAAAATTGTACCAAATAAATTTGATGAATAACTTTATTTTCTTTTTATCATTGATAGAAATAATTTTCTTCAAAGAAAAGTGATAAATCCGTACAAAATCTTCTTTAAAAATATTTTTTACTTAATTTTACCATAATTTTATCTAGACTTTCTTTCTCTTACACTAATAGATTGTTAACATAGAATGTTTGTATTGATATAAATTAAAAATATACAAACGAAATAGGTTAAATAGTATTTCTTGAATTTGTTTGAAAAGATTTTGTAGAAATAGAATTTAAAAAGTATGAGGAAAATATAGTATCATTGTTTATGTTTGGTACAATTATCTTCTAAAATTTCAGAAAATTCTTTAAACACAAGTTTTACAAAAATGATGTTTTAGTGTATGAGTACTCTATTCCAGGTAACTTTGCTTCAGAGTTCACCTCATTTTGATTCTCCAAGGTGTCCTAGATAGTTCCACTGTTTATGTTTACTAAAACTATCTTCTAAAATTCTAGATAATTCTTTAAAAACAAGTTTAACAAAAATTATGTTTAGTGTATGAGTACACTATTTCAGGTGCCTAAGAGTTGACTTCATTTTCATTCTACAAGGTATCCTTGCTTTGCCTCGAGAATGTTATCTTAAATAAGGTAATTCAATTTTTTTTTGTTTACTATAGAAGTTACCCTTCAAGTTCCCCACATCAAACTCTTGACTATTTCTTCTTTTTATATATTATATTGTTTCCGTATAAACAAAGAGTTGTCTAATTATTTTGCACACTTAGTGAAATTGTTAGTCCTATAAAATGTTTATATAGTCATTACGAACTTATGGAATCATCAAAATCTTTTGAGACCTATAAATATCATACTTCTTTAAAATGAGTAAAATGAACGCAACAAAGAGGCTATATATAGCTTATAGTGTGACCATGTAAGTGACAATCCCCTTCCCTTTTATTTTTTCAACTTCAATTTTTTTTTCATTTAAATAATTTTGTCTATTATAATTAAGTGATAACGTGCGGTGAAGAATATCTGTAATTAGATAAAAAGAAACTTAAGTCACAACATAACCACAACAACGAAACTAAGTGCAATATATACGCTCTTTTGTTTTATTCTTTTAAATTTGAGACTATTTTTTAAATAGTTTAGTGAAAAAACACTTGAAATCTTTTAAAGAGGATGATGAACTTGTTCATTGAACAGAAATAATACATTATTATTATTATTATTATTATTATTATTATTATTATTATTATTATTATTATTATTATTATTATTATTATTATTATTATTATTATTATTATTATTATTATTATTATTATTATTATTATTATTATTATTATTATTATTATTATTATTATTATTATTATTATTATTATTATTATTATTATTATTATTATTATTATTATTATAAAATTGGGTATTGACATCTTAACTAGCATATAAGAAATTTAACTAATTCCAGTTAACGCATTAGATTGATGTAGGGAATATTAATCCGGTAATAACTTTATCATGGAATTATAAGATAAATAAAACAATAAGACTTTTTATTGGGATATGAGTCGAATATGAAAATATATTTTAAAAAATAATATATTTCCATTTTCAATATCATTAAATATATTATTAATTTTAAATTAAATATAATAAAAAAATTAAAAATGATATCTTCACACAAACAATTAATATTTACACAAAAACATATTTATATAGCTGAATAATAAATAACATACGAAATATCTTTGAATTAGATCATTAATTTCGAATAACATTAAACATACTAGAAAAGGTTCGAAAAGAAATGTGGTCAATTTTTAATGAATTAAACAAATATAATATATATACTATTAATATATACACTTCTTTTAGAAAAAAAATTAGTGACAGTGACCGGCCATAAATGTTAAAATGAGCATATTGAACGATTAATTATAAAAATTGAAATTCAAAGTTCATTTTTTTTAAGGAAAACATTAATATTAAATATATAGTACGAATATGATAGTCTCCTTATTTGATTCTATCAAATTGCTTTTAAAATCAAAGTTTTATATTTGAATTTTACATTCCCTAAAAAGCTCAAGATAATGACTGGACATAAATGTTAAAATGAGCATAATAATTGAGCAAATTATTATAAAGATTGAAATTCATAGTGTAGTTTATTAAGGAAAATATTAATAATAAAAAGTAGTACGAATATGGTAGTCTCTCTTAATTGACTTTATCAAATTGCTTTAAAACTCATAGTACCGTAGATATGAATTTCCAGCATTTTGTTTTCTAGGCTTTTATAACCAAGTAACATTTTGCCTTGGATGAATTTTTGAAAATAACCTATTCATTAATTGGGTTCCTTAATATTTTGAATTGAGTAATGTTATTTATATATTCTATTCTATAAATGACTACAATTATCATACATTTTAAAAGAATTTTTAATTTAATATATCTCATTTTTTATCATATCATATTTTATATTAGATTTTTTTATTTCTTTTGTTTCTATTTCATTCCACCCTATTTTCATATGTAGAATAATACTTATTCTTATATAAAAGTTGAAACATGAATTGTGGTATTGTCATTTCACTTGAAAATCTATATATTGTTCATCAGTATATTATTCTATATGTTACATTTAGTTGAATTCGTTATTTTTATCTACGAGTTTAGTTTACATCTTATTACTTAATAACTCCTTATCTTTTTTAATTTCTGATCCGTTATATTTGTTTCATTATGTTATTTCAATCACTCAATTAAAATAATGTTGGTGCTATATTTATCCTAAATAACCTACTATCAACTATTTATATTGCGAACTACGTAGAAAAAAGAGAGTAAAAAGAGTATATCTATATCTAATCGTAAAATATATTTTTATCTTTTAGAAATTCAGGAAAAATATTTAAAACATGATTTCATAAATTTAAATATATCAATTAGCCACAACTTATGATTTGTTGTAAAACCTTCTACAACAAGTAAATTCAAATATTAATGTTATTAATCTTTTCACTAAACCCACAAGTTTTTTTTTCTTCTTATTTTTCTATCTTCTTTCTTTTAGACATCAATTTGTTGGAAGTGAAAATTAAATAAATTTAATAAAAAATTTATGATTGCAAAATCAATTGAATAGGTAGAGAGATATCCATACACACACAATGGTATATCAGTCTAAAGATGTATAGGCTTGTAAAGTAACTTTCACATTTCGATTAAAGGATTCCCTTCTATTCTCTCATCACTTTCTTTGTATATTTAAAATAGAATTTTATTTTATTTATTACGCAGCCACGGCGTTGCTTTCGTCATATCCACATTTTTGTTGATTTGTGATGCATGTTTGTATCAAATAATATTTTTCATTGGGCTTTACTTTTCGCATCCCCATTTTTTCTTTTTACACCCCACTTTTTTTGGACATTTGGATATTCCCATTTTATCCTTTATGTTTTTTAATATACATTCCGTAAATTAGTTTACGGAATGTAAAAAATACATTCCGTAAACTAGTTTGCGGAATGTATTTTTTATATTCCGTAAACTAGTTTACGGAATGTATTTTACATTCCGCAAATTAACTTACGGAATATAATTTGCGGAATGTATTTTTACATTCCGTAAACTAGTTTATGGAATGTAAATTACATTCCCAAATTAATTTACTAATGTAAAAATATACATTCCGCAAACTAGTTTACTTTAATGTAAAAATACATTCCGCAAATTAGTTTACGGAATGTAAAATGTTTACATTCCGCAAATTAATTTACGGAATGTATTTGTTAAAGGGTATAATTGGAAAAAAAATTTACAAAAAATGAAGGGGGGTGCGAAAAGAAAAAACGGGGTGCAAAAAGCAATCCCTTTTTCATTTGAGATCAGGCCCAATAACTTTCTTTCTATTATTTTTCGTCATATCCATTATTTTCTTTCTATTTGAAATAACATATGAGATCTTATTTTGTATCACTATTAATATTTTATTCTATTATAATAAATTATTTTCTTCTATTCAAAATTTTCTTAAAAAATAGTCCCACTCCCCACTTTTAAGATTTTCTCAGTTAAACATCTTTTTCTCTAACCTATCACTTTCTATTATTTTCTTTCTATTTAAAATAAAAAACAACTTTTATAATCATTTATTTTCAAAACATAAGATCTTATCTTGTATCACTATTAATATTTTATTCTATTATAATAAATTATTTTCTTATACTAAAAAATTTCTTAAGAAAAATCCCCAGCTTTAAGAATTTTATTTAATATTTTTTCTCTTACCTATCACTTTCTTGTATTATATACTACTTTATTTCTACTCAAATTAATAAAATAACTTAAAAAATAATTTATTTCTCAACAATATCACACATGAGATCCTACCTTGTATCGTTATAAAAATTTTGTTCTATTATTTAAAAAAAAACTATAATTTCCTTTAAAAGAAAATCATTTAAAAAATAGTTATATTATTAATATTTTGAAAAAAAAAACTTAAAAAAGTTACTTTTTTTTTTTTTTATGAAATTTAAGTTCAACCATAACTTTTTTTTATTAGAAAAATAAGTTCCCCAAAACAAAAACCTTTAACTTTTAATTTTTTAATTATACATAAAATCTAAATACATGATATAAAATTATTAAGTTAAAATATTTACTCTCGTGTATAAAAAAAATACTTGATCTTTTCATTTTTTTCATTGAAAGTTTTAAATTTATTTTTTATCCAAATATTTAAAATGTTTATAATAATGGATTTGAAATATAAAATAAATTTAAAAGTTTTAAAATAAAAATTTAGTAAAAATATGATATAATTTTAAGAGTTTTAAGAAAAATATGCTATAATTTTATAAAATATAAAACTAGAATTTGAAGAAAAAAATTGAAAGTGTTTTTTAGAAAATTTGATATTTTAATTAGTAAATTTAGATAAAATATATTTAAAATAATTTAATTTAAAGTATTGTCTACATCCATAATATATATATATATATATATATATATATATATATATATATATAAGAGTGTATACATAATAATTTTTTCATAAACAAGGAAGAAAATAAAGGAAAAAAAGTATATGGAAAAATTGGTAATATGATAAAAAAATAAAAAAAGTAAATTTGCAAAGATTGTAAAAAATAATATCATTTTTTTAAGTTTAAGTTCTTTCTTAACCTTAAAAAAATTATTGCTAACTCTATATTAAATGTATTTAATTTTAAAACAATAATGATTCAGGATTATTCTTCTAAAATAATAATAATTTACCATGATAAATATACTAACTACACTCATATATATTTTAAAATTTAAGAAGGTAGTCGATTATTAAATTTTAATAATTGATAAAAAAATCATAGTTAACGATATAAAAAATATGATTAAATCAGTTTTGTATTTATAAATAATTAATTATTAAAAATATATAATTAATTAAATAATTAAATATAATCAATAACATATTTTTAGTAGTCAATTACAATTTATTACAATTATTTACTATATACTTAACTAAGTTAATCATAATTTTTATACGATTAACCATAAATTTTTATTGGTAATTAATTACCATCTAAAATTTTGAGATGTATATGAACGTAATTATTTATGTTTATGATCGTGAATCATTTCTCATCCTAAAACATGGTTATTTTATGTTGTAACTATATTTGGATACATGTCTATATCAATACACAATAAAAATACTTTAAATATTTTTAAGTGTATTTTGATATATTTTGAGTTTGACTGATATACTAATATAATTAGATAAATTATATTATTTTTATATTTATAATAACTATAATTTTTTATTTTATGGTAATTTTAGATTAATTTTTGTATGTTGTATTATAATTTTATTATATCTTATAATATTTTAAAATTTATCAACCTTATTTTTTTTGTTTTATATTATACTTATGATTGTTAGGATATCATTTATATGAATATGAAAAATAAGGCTACCATTACTATTAAAGGTAAAAAATTTAAGCAAAGAAATATCCAGTAACAAATGGAAAAATATTAAAATAAAAACATAAAAATCCTTTAGCAAGTGAAACTTATTCAATTTAATAACTTATAATTAAATTATTTAATATTAAAAATTTTATTAAAGGATCAACTACATCTAACAATGTTAATCACATGTGAGAACTTTTAAAAATATTGATGAGATGCAAATTAAAAAATCATGAATTATATGATAAAATTTTAAGAATTATAAAAAAATTATTATTTTGCAAAAAAAATTTGAGCTAAGAATAGGTGGTATCTACATGAAATTCTAATGTTTAAATCAATTTCTATATTTAGAAAGTAACGATAATGACAATTGTACATACTTTGACATTCAATAAGCTCTTTATATAAAGATAAGATACAAGAGAATTATTATAAAATAAGGGGATGATCCGCTGCTTTTTTTTAAAAGTTTCCAATCTTTCATCACAATTGAAAATTCTAAAGCAACTTTTGGACATTGCATGTGTAATCTGCACAATTCTTTTACCTGCTGTAAAGGTGAACAAGTCTCATATACTATCTAGGCTGCCTGTGGTGGACTTTGGTTAGTGAAGTCCATGAGTTCTCTTGTTATGATGATCTCACATGAGGATGATAATGGATTAGGCCTGATTTAAAGAATTGTTAGGGAGTTATTCCTTAAATATTTAAGAAACATGAAGTCTATAAATTTTATTTAAAGAATACATGGTTGTTATTTTTAGTTTTTGATGTGGATTTGAGATTGAGACGAATTTATTTGAAGATTCCACTTTTATAAGAATTTTTGTTTGAGAAAATTATGTTTGAGGGCGATCTTCAATTTAAAGTAAGAGTTTTGACTTTTCATGGAATGTTACTAAAGAGATACTTAATTTTACGTGACCTTCGAATATGTAATTAACATTGTTAATAGGAGACATGCAATAATTTTAATGGTGCACTATGTTTCTAGCATGTCGTTACGTGGAACATGATTGCTTTCACGTTTGCTATTTCAAACAAAATTTTCATTTTGTGTTTTCTTTTTTTTTTTTCTTTTATGAAACTCAATCATTGTTAATCTTTTATATAGCGTTTACAAATTTTTATTCCATTTTTTTATTTGGATTTCAAAATGGTTTTTGGTTCTTATAAACTGTTATTTTTTTCAAAATTTTCTTTAGTTATTTTGATTATTTCTTATCTTTTTCATTTTTTTACTTAAAATTTTCATTTTTTTTCTACAAAACTATCTAGAGATATATTGTTTAAGAAGAAGGGAAGGATAGGATACTGACAAAGAGTCCTTGGATCTTAATAATAAAATCAGCTAGTTTCATTTTTTTTTTTAGGGATGTTCATGTGGAACATGAAACTTTGGATTCTCTTATGATTTTATTTACTTTTATCCCCAATTTTTCTAACAATTGCTAACTACATACTCTAAAGTTATTGTTACATGAAATAGAAATAATTTTTCTCCTAAATACTACCCCCAATAATCATGCATGGCAGATAAATAAGAGAAGTGTAAGGTATATGAGGTTCTCAATTACTGTTAGTTACCTAAGGTTATAGTTTTGTTAATCAAGAGATGGTACGATTGCCTACCTCCAACCAACTTATAGATTAACAAGACTAGAGCTTCCATTGTTGTAAACTGGGTTGACCTAGTTTCTCTTTCAACCATTGCTGCCACTCTACGTCATCAGCAGTGTCATTAGGGATGATTGGGTTTTCTTCAACGCCACTAGGACCAACGTGGCTCTTTTTTGCCGTTTACTAGTCTTAACACAATTGTGCTCATATTTAGTGGGACCATGCTTATTTATTTTTCACGAGCATATTGCTTTTCGTTAGCATGACCATGATTAGGTTTGCATGACTATGTTAGAGGCTTAGTTTTCTATACAACATGATAAGGGGTATTTTTTTATCTTTTTGCTGATTTCTTATCCTTTTATGACCTTTTAACCCTCTTTCTGGTCTAAAATTGGCCAATTTTATGATTATTTACTTGCATGACCATTTTTGTATAAATAAGAAAAATTAAGCATAATTACCATTAAATAATCATGAATCGTGCAATAACTATGCCCAAATTCTCATGGATAAATTGATAGAATGACAATTTATTAATGCATAATCATGCAAGCATGTGACACAACTATACTAACATGAGAAATTAGAATAATTATATTATCTAATCTATTTTCTACCCTAAAGTTTGATGAAAGTATATTTAGGTATGATAGTCATTAATTACATCTAAACAACTATTAGAAATAGAAAATGTTAAAATTAGGATAGGTGGTGCACGTGGAAAGGAGAGAGAAAATAAGGAAAATAAAGAGAAGAAAATTTAGTAGGAGGTTGGTGAGCATATTGAAAAGTGCTTTGACTAAGTGACATAAAAAATTCCCTAGGCTCTTATTTAAAGTCACTCTAGGTTAAGCATGTTTGTGCAAAAAAAAAAATAGCATGGCCTTTTAGCGATGCTGCAATTTTCAACATAAACATGGTAGGTCTGGGATGGCCATGATAAAGGTGAGCAAAACCTTATAACAGACACTTTTTTTGGCATAACTGTGCAAACAAGGTCATGACCATGCTAATTCCAATCATTTTTATATTATTTATTTATAATCTCTTATTCCAGAGGTTACCTACAAACATCCATCAAAGAATAGGTTTCTTTATGCAAGCGCTTTTTTTACATTACGATCCTAACATAGCTGCACCCAATGACTATGTAGAACCATGAGGGGTTACCTTAGGATCTTTCAACAACATAATAGTGCATTCCTCATATGCATCTTTCTCTTAGTATTTGACCCTTTTCCTATTTATCTTGAAGGTATCCCTATTCCCTTTTTATCAATGCAATCAATCCATATAGTTTAACTGTGTGTACTTTGCATGGGCCACTCCACCTATACCTCAGTTTTCTTGGGAACAAAGGAAGATGTGAGTTATAAACCAACACCTTCTCACCTAATGTGAATTCACGCTTTCAAATATGCCTGTCTTGCCATCTTTTTATCCTTCCCTTGTACAGTCTTGAGCTCTCATATGCCTTCATTCTGAGCTCATATAACTCATTGAGTTGAAAGAGACACTTCTTTACTGGATGATGTAGATCAAGATTAAGGAGCTTCATGACCTAGTAGGCCTTGTGTTCTAATTCAATAAGGAGATGGAAAGATTTTCAAAAAACCAGTCTATAGGAAGACATGTCAATAAGAGTTTTGTATGCAGTCCTATAAGCTCATAGGACATCCTCTAATTTTTAGTACCCAATCCTTCCTAGAAGTATTAATAGTCTTTCTAGAATTTTTTAACTCCTTATTGGAAATCTCTACTTAACCATTAGTTTGGGGACGATAAGGAATGACAACCTTGTGGGTGACCCTATACTATCTCAAAACTTTTTCAAATTATCTATTAATAAAATGGGACCTACCATCACTAATAATTGCTTATAAGGCTTGAAAGTTCGTAAAATTATTTTTCTTTAAAAATATTGTTACCTTGCTAGCATCATAGTGGATAATGCCACATCTTCTATCTAATTGGAAACATAGTCAACTATAACCATAATATATGCATTATTTAGAAATTTAGGAAAGGTTCCCATAAAATCAATATCCTATGCATCAAATATATCATACACAAGAATACTATTTAGGGGCATGTCATGCTTTCTTGATACATTTCCATTCCTTTGATAGTGGTCATAAGATTTTGAAAAATTAAAATCATCTTTAAAGAGAGTTTGTCAAAAGAAACAACATTGTAAAACTTTTCAGGTGGTTCTATTAGAACCAAAGTGGCCTCCAACCTCTCTTGAATGACAATGGGTTAGGATACCATGAGCTTCCTCCTTAGGCACATATTTTCTAATCAACTTATCCTCACATATTTTAAATGGATAAGGCTCTTCCCGCAAATAATGTTTAACATCAAACAAAAGTTTTTATGTAGTGCATAGGAGAGATTTAAGAGAAGAGTATTCCTTTCTAAATAGTAAACCAAATCTACATACCAGAAAGTGTATGAAACAATTAATAGACATTCATCTATGAACATCTGCTTAATTACTTCATCAGCAAGGTGTTGTACAAATATATCCACTCTAAGCAAATAATTTGTAATCATGTTCTTTGCTCCCTTTTCATCCTTGATTACCAAATCAAATTTCAGGAGTATGAATATTATCAGCTTAGGTTTTTGCACCTGTTTAGAAAGAAAATACTTGATAGTAGAATGGTCAATATAGATAGTTACTTTAGATATAGTCAAATAAGATCTAAACTTATCAAAATAAAATACTACCGCTAACAATTTACTTTTTGTCATACTGTAGTTCCTTTGGATTTCACCTAGGGTCTTACTAGCATAATAAATGACCCAAGACATGTTATCTTTTTTTTTTATCCTAAAACTGCTCTTACAACTATACCATTAACATCAATATTAGTTCAAAGGATAAAGATCAATCTGAGGCAATTACAGTGGAGGCATTAGTTAGTTTGTCTTTAAAAGTTTTAAAGGCATATAGACGTGCATCATTAAAATTAAAAGAGACCTCTTTCATCAATAAATTGTAAAGAGGTTTTTAAACTTTTGAAAAATCTTTTATAAACCTTCTATTGAAGACTGCATGTTCAAGAAAACTACTAACAATTTTAACATTATTTGGAGGAAAAAATTTAACGATTATCTCAACCTTAACTGGATCAACCTAAATACCCCTCATAGAGATGTTGTACCCAAGATAATACATTTACTAACCATGAATTAACATATTTTTATCAATTAAGAACCAAATTGGTTTTTTTTCCACGTGATCAACACATGATTTAAAATCTGTAGATCTCTATCAAAAGAGAAGCCATAAACAAAATAAAAAATTATCTGTAAAAACTTTCAAAAAATCATCTAATAAGTTAAAAAAGATAGGCATCATGCATATTTGAAAAGTAGCAAGGATATTACACATATATCCTTGTTTAGTTCTAGTCATTGATTTTAAATGAGATTTTGGCAAATAACTATTTCATTTCATTTTTTTCAGTTATTCTTTTTAAGATAAAATAGATTGTCCTATATGCAAAAGTACCAAAGAAACATGTAAAATTTTTTTTCTCTTTATCTTTAAGAGCCACAAGTATTTTCATATAGATAGAGTAGTCATCGAAATAATAATAGAATTCATGACCAAGAAATTTCTCCAACATTTGATCAATAAAAGAATTGATCAATAAAAGAAAGGAGAAAGTGATCCTTATAGGTAACCTCATTTAGCTTTCTTTAGTTTATACATACTTGCCAACCAGTTACCTATCTTACAATGATTAGCTTTTTCTGGTCATTATCCATAGTAGTGGTACCTTCTTTCTTAAGAACAACCTGTATAGGGCTAACCCAAGGACTATCAAAATATGATATATTTTACCTACATCAAGGAGTTTCATAACCTCCTTTTTAACCTTCTCCTTAAAGCTTGAGTTAAGTTTCCTTTATGATTGCACCTTTGGTTTAAATTCCTTCTCCATATTAATCTTGTGGATGAAAATTGTAGGGCTTATTCTTTTGATGTCATGAATGGACCATCAAAAGAATTCATTATTTTCCCCTAAGACTCAACAGTTTCTCTTCCATTGTTTCTGTGAGGTTAGAAGAAATAATAACAGGTAGAGAATATAAAGGGGATAGAAATACATACTTAAGATTTAAAGTGAAGGGCTTGAATTCAAGTATTGGGGATTCTTCAATTAACAATTTAGGCTTAAAGGTTCCAAAACCTTTTATAGCTTCAACTATGCTACCTCCTTTTCCAATTTCCTTAGGTATACCTACCTCCAATGCCATCAATTCCTCTAGACATTCCTTGGAGTCACTCACAACATTAATCCTAAGTACTAAGAGTTTCCCTAAGGTATTTTCAATTAATACATCCTATACAGAAGGTAAACTCAAAGAGGGAGAGGATTTTAAAGAGCTTACAACACTACGAAAATCAAATGTTTTTAATATTTTATAGAGTTAAAGACTCAACACTATTTTCTCATCATCAAATCTCAAAGTAAATTTTCCTTATTGCACATCAATAATGATCTTCCCAGTGGCTAAGAAGGCTCTTACCAAGATTACGAAAATCTACTTATCTTCCTTCATGTTAAGAATAATAAAGTCAGTAGGGAAGCAAACTTGTCCACTTTTACCGAAATATCCTCCATCATCCTCGTAAATAATGTGATGGTTCTATTTACAAACTAAAAAAAGATAGTGGTTGGTTTGAGCTCATTCATACCTAATCTTCTAAAAGTAAATAAAGGCATTAGATTAATACTAGAATTTTCCTAAGTCACACAAAGATTTACCAAAATAAGAATCACCAATAGTACAAGGTATAATGAAACTCCTTGGATCCTTAAGCTTTGGTGGTAGTTCCTGGAGAATAATAGAAAATCACTTCTCGTTAAGTTTGACGATCATGTGCTCCTCAAGATTCTTTTTGTTTCCCAAAATATATTTTTAAGAATTTTATGTATTTGGACATTTGAGAGATAATCTATACAAAAGGGATATTGATCCTTAGTTCCTCCAGGATATCTAGAAATTTAAAAAATTATGGATCATTCTTATTTCTTTTTAATTTCTAGAAAATGGTATTTTAGGTTGGTAAGAATTGACATGGGGTTTCTTTTTAATCCCAAACGTTCATTGTCCTAAGAGGCTAAGGATCTATTCTAATTGATTCTCTATGTTCTGAAATTAACATATCTAAGTATTTATATTTTTAATCCATGCCTCCATATTCTGGAATATGAATCTACAAAGGTTGGATCCTTCCTTTTTTGTTTATATCCTCCTTAATTTTGTGCATGAGGGGTCATGTAAACATTCTAAGCATTGTTGGTATGATTATTACCATGACATCCTCTTTAGGATAGATTGGGGTGATTTTTTCAAATAGAGTTATAAGTGTTTCCTACGTAGTTAGCCTCCTTATTCTGTTGAGTGATATGTGATTCAAAAACTACATATCCATCATCACCATGGCTTATGGAGCCACAAAGGTTACATATCCTCCTTCAATGTCATTCTCAATGTACTATTTTAGCAATTATTAAAAGAAGGATTGAATCATAACTTTTAAGTTCACCAAAAAGATTTTTTTGAAATGTATTTTAAAATAGAAATAAGAATATAAAACCAATAATAGAAAATTTAAGTAAAAAGAACATAAGCTCCAATTCAAATATGAAAAGACATGAGGTTTTGGTTTCTCTTATGATTTTGCCAAATTTCCCCCTGAACTCCTATATGAATGATAAAAAATCAATTACTGACTATCTCTTATGTAATAGTAACATTCTTTCCTCTAAGTACTACCTCCAATGATCATGCAAGACATATAATTAAGAGAAGTAAAAAAGAACATTCGAACTTGTTAATTTAATAACCAATTAGATTTAGTTTACGTTATGTTTTTATTAATTAGGTAATGGTACAATCGTCTATCCTCTAATCAACATAGAAATTAACAAAAATGTTAAACTTCCATTAATTAATTAAGCATTACGAAGAAAACATAATTGAATAAAGACATATAATCATTAATAAAGAAGAATAGAGGTTCAAATAGTTACATCATAAGTTTTATCAAAGTCCCATGATTGAGGGCGATTAGGGTCTAGTTACACATAATGGATAAGAATAAGTAAAAACATGCTAACCCAACAAAAAAATCCATAATCCTAAAATTCTACTAAAGGAATGAAAAAATTGTAGTGGTAGCAAGGCAGATAATAGGGTGCTACAACTCGCATTGTGAAAAGGGCTTTTTCCTCCCAGATCCTATAGAGGATGTTGGAAGAAGAAATGAAAATGAAAATGAAAATAGGAAAATGGAAGGGAGAGAAATAGAGTGGAAAAGTGTATAAGAGATGTAGGTAATGTGTTCGGGTATTGAATGGTGTGTTGGACTGTGTCTTTCTACATGACCTAGCCTCCCTTTTTGTAGGATTGAGTTAGGCTTTTTCTACCTCGAATCGGATTAAGTTATCTCATACGTTATTAGGATAGCTCTAGGTCTCTTTCACACCTCTATGGTTAACTTAGATCAATTTCTACATTATATAGTGTTGGTATAGTCGTACTCTAGATTGGGACAACCATGCTAATCATCTGGTCTGACTGTGCTCAGGTTTGCATGGTTGTGCTGAAAATCCATGGATGTTGTAATGGTGTGCTTGAGTCCAGCATGACTGGGTTAGCTTTTGCCAAGGACACTTTGGTTCTTTCATTTCTCCTTTGTCCTTTTTATTCTTATTTTTTAGCATGAAATATGTCTAGTTTCAGATTCTGTGCTTGCATGCTCATTCTTAAAATAAATAAGAAAAATTAGGTGAAATTTTAATTAAATAAATATAAATTAAACTGTAATTATAACTATTTTTTTTTAAAGTAAATCAACAAAATGGTGGTTTATCATATAGGTTTAGAAGTATAACTTTAATCTTTTCCAGGTTACCACCAAATAAAACACATCCTTTTCCAACTTTGAATACATTAATTCAAGGTCTTGTAAAGTTTTGTTGACAAAGTACTCGTGTCTCTAACCTTCCTTTATCTTACAATACTAATAACTTTGTTCACTATTATATACAGAATTAGGTTTGCCATGTTTAATCTTTATGACAATAGGTAGGATTGCTAATGTTTCTTTCAACTGGTGATACACCTGTTCATATTCTTTATTATAGATAAAAACTTATCTTTCTTTTGTAACTAATATAAGAGAAAATTCTCATAATCAACCTTGACTATAAATTTTAGATAAGCATACTAACTCTTCCATTCAAGCATTACACCTTCCATGTTGGCTTGTACTAAGGAACTAACCTAATTTAAAACCAAAAGTGTAGTTTTGGAGATTAAGTCTTATATTTTGCACCTTCTATTATCAAATAAACAGGATAGATTAATAACAAGGTCCATGTGGTGGAGTTTTAACTAAAATATCATCAATGTACACCTCCAAATATTTTTCAATAAGGCCTTCGATAACTTGGTTCATCATCCACTAGTAGATTTTCCCAATATTCTTCAACCCAAAAGGCATCATCCTATAGAAAAATATTCCTTCATCAATAATGACAAAAACTTTCTCTTCATCTTCGTGGAACATAGGGATTTGTTTGTAGTCAAAGTAAACGTCTCTTCCTAAAATATAAATAATGGTAGCTTAAGGAATAACCATTAGGTTATCTAAACCTGGCAAAGAGTACAGATCCTTATGGAATGATCTATTAAGATCTGTATAATCAACATATATTCTCTATTTTTCAATTGGCTTCTTGACTAAGACCAAATTGGTCAGCCAATAATTATATCTCATCTCCCATATAAATTTATCTTTTAGGAGTTTTGCAACCTTTTGTTGGGATGTAGTTTTCCATTTGGGTTACCCTGTCAATGGTCTTTCTTGACTACATTGGGAAAACATATCCATCAAGCGAAGGTTGTTTCTTTTATCCATTCTCCTTGTCTAAGCTAACTCAAGGGTCAAGGTTAGTGTTTCTTTCTTTAATTCTCATAACATCCCCATAACTCCTTCCTGATTGTTTTAAAATCCTTTTTTCTGAAATTTCCACTATCACCACCTTTAGCAAATCCTCCAACAAATATTCTTATTATAAATGTGGAGCTTGTAAGATTTATTATATTATTTAAATAAAGGTATTTGTTTTCTTTTCTCATGGAGTGAATTTCTCTACCTAAGGGTATTTGTTTTCTTTTCTCATGGAGTGAATTTCTCTACCTTTGAAAGGATCTTCTTCTCCTATATTGTCCTCTTTTATCTTCTTCAAGATTGGATACCTCTTTCAATTATCTAGGCATGATATCTTTCCTTGTTAATCACCTATATAATTCAATCATATTTCTCATCTTGATGCAATTGTTGGTGGTATTTCTTGCATCATTATAAGAGAAACAATATCTTCTTGTGTCACAATTAAGCTTTGTCATTGGGGGTGGCCTTTTAATATTCAAAAATTCTATAGCCATGACCTTATAGATCTCTTGAGGGAAGTGTTGATGAGCATATAATCCTCAAACTAGCGCTTCGACCTCTTCTTTTTATAACCAAAATTGTTATTATTATTCAAAAATAGTGGTTTGTACTTCTTACATTATTTTGTTTACCCTGTTAATTATTTTGGCTAAGCACTTAGGACTGGTTCCATTGATTCATTTTTGCTAACTTTTCCTTTATTCTTATATACTTTGAAACCCTTATCTTGAACTCTATCGTAGTGGCCAAATTGGACTTGCTAAAGAAGAACTCATTACCTCTATTATGATATGTAATTGGATGCTCTTAGTTATACTTAGAACTAAAGTTTTCTCCTTGTAGAATGAAACTAAGAAATTTATTAGTGTCACAACCAAATCACAGAGATAGGATAAAGAAATATGTGTTAAAAAGAAATAATTTTTGAAAATGGAGTTATCACTAATTTTATTTAAATTGGGAAAAACTAGAAATTTTTTTATTTTAAATAGAAAAATATCAACGAATACAAAACGAGCTTAGGAGTCGATTTATGTGTAGAGAAGGGTGAAAACTTATACCCACAACATCCTAACACATCCTCCCTAAGGTTACCTTCAATCAAATTATGCAAATTAATAATAATTTTAAAATTTTTATTTTATTACTTTTAATTCATAAGAACAAATTAAATCAAAATAATATTTTTGAATAAGTAAATAAATAATAAAATAAAGAGAACAAATATTGTGAAAATTAATTTTGAGTTGACGGTTTAATTTTCGTTCCTACGTATTCTTTAGTGCAATACAAAATTCAAAATCATGTAGTTCTTTATAAAAGAATTGTGCATTAGTTAATTTTAATTAATAAAAAATTGATATTACATAAATTAAATTGATATTAATTTTAATTGAATTTATTTTAAAATTAATAGAAAATTAACGAAATAAGAAAACTAAACTTGATTAAAATATAACATATATTATATAAATAATTATTTTGTATAGGACTTAAGTTAGTATATTAAACTATACAATAAATTTTTACGATAAAAGAAAATATCTAAGATAATAGTCAATTGCTTCGTGCATGCCATCAATTATATGTAGATTAATACATATATTTGAAGAAAAAATAAAGAAAATAATCTTTTAAATAAATTTGAAAAAATAAATATAAAAATAATAATAATATAATTGATACCTAACAAGAAGGTTACGTCAATAAATATAAAAAAATTGTAATGACATTGAATTCTAAGCAAAAATACCACAGTAAACAATGATAATAATAATAAAATAAAAAATATTAATCACAAAATACAAATTATAGAACAAGATAAATACTAATAAAAATTAATTTAAGATCAATTTTATGATTAATAATGCCAATAATTAAAAAATAAAATAAAGAAAAAAAATAAAATAAAAATACATAAAAGAACAAACTTCATTTTTGAAATAAAAAAATTCTAATATATATATATATATAAATAACTTAGATAGAAAAATACAAATAGAACAGTGCACATAATTTATATATAAAAAGAAACTGATTCAAAATTTTTAATATAATATATGAAAAGACTAATTTTATATATATATACATAAATGAATGAAAATAGCAATTGATTTAAAAAAATAAATGTCAAAATACATAGAATATATATATATATATATATATATATATATATATATATATATATATATATATATATATATATATATATATATATATATATATATATATATATATATATATATATATATAAAAAAAGGAGCAGAACGTGCTTGACGAAGTACATGAATGTAAGGTATAAAAAAATAAAAAAAAATGTCTTAAGTTCATAACCTAATTGAAATAAATAAGAAAGGAAGAGAGGAATTAACACTGCACAACATAGCAAAGAAAAGCAAAAAAAAAAGTGAAACTTGCTTGAAAGAGATAGAGATGGTCCAGAGATTCTATAACAATTGAGCCTGCATGTTAAAGGTTGTGAATTTTCAACAATAGTTTTTGTTCTTCAATAGCCGAAGGAGGTTGTGTTCAATGTAGGTGAGTGATGATTTATTATTTTTGCAAAAATAGAGATGAGGAGAAATTTCTAAGATTCCAAATTGTACCCTATTTTACTCTTGTTATTATTACTGTTGTTTGCTTTATTGTACTTTAGTTTATGTGTTTAACCATCTAAGCCTTAGTCTGCTAAATTATATTCAATTTTTACTATCATTTTCAAGAAAACTTTCAATATATAGTGCACCCATATGAAGAAAATCATCAAAAATAATAGATATTTCAGTAAAAAATAGGATGAAAACTAACTTGGTTGAGTGAAAATTTATAACTAGACTTGATATTGTCTTCGCTTTGCTTCTACTATGTTCTACTTTCTCGTTGATCTTTCTCTCAACCTTCTTCAATTTTTCTAAGTGTTTTTATGATGCTTTTCAAGAGTTTTTTTTTTAATTGCCCCTAAAAAAATCCTCCCAACCTATGGTGTTGCTTGTTTTTTATCAATGGTACAAGGAACAAATTTTCTTAAATTTAGCTGAAAAAAATGACTTTTCTACTAAGCCTCCATTCTAATCATGTTATATCTAGTGCCTAACATTTCAAATAAGTTTTTTAATTAATTTAATAATTTAATCTTTTTAATATTTTAAGCAAATTAAATCATTTATATTTTTATATATTTTTAATTTTAAATTAATTAAACATTGAAATTAAAATTCAAGTAAATAACAAAATAAATAAAAATAAAATAAGGAAAAATAAAGTAAACTCGTGTTCAAAATGAAAGATTCATCTTTTTTCTATTGGCTCCAAACATAGAAATAAAGACTTCTTAGTACATCCCTACAAGTGATAAAATAGTGGAAAAATTAGGACCCCAACATTTCGTAATTTCTTATAAATTGAGGAGCCAATGAGATAAACCACTTGAGGCGGCTCATTTCAGAGTTACACGAAAAGTCTTGTACATCGTTACCTCAAATGCTTCATTGCACATGATATATAAAATAAACATGATATAAGATGCTTGTAAACACCTAATTATGTCCGAAATTATTTTTACAATTTAATTTCTTTCCACCTTTTAATAAAAAGTTATTTAAAAGAAAAATAAAAAATATGAAATAATAAAGTTAATCTTTTTTATTGTGTTATAATTTCAAAAAAATAGAAGTTCAAAAAATTAGTATTGTTTAGGTTTAATTAAATTTTAAAATAAAATCACTCAAAACCTCCGTTATAAATCTCTTACTTAATAAATCAAAATTCCCATTCACTCTTAGTTCAACTTTTTACTAACAAGATTATTTGGGTCCACTTAATCTCCATCATACTAACCCTTTTATCGAGATAACAAATTCTACAACAAGCCAAATAACTAACTAAATGGACCCCACTTAATCATTCACAATCCACATGCAAAATCACGTCTCATACTATTCACCCAATTTCTCTACCCAATGCACTCTCCACAAAAGACAAAAAGGGCATTCACACTCACCCTGATGGATCACGCGTCTAGCTTAAAGATTCTTCACGCTTGCTTGCATATTGATCAAATTAGTATTGTTTAGGTTTAATGAAATTTTAAAATAAAATCACTCAAAACCTCCTTTGTAAATCTCTTATTTAATAAATCAAAATTCCCATTCACTCTTAGTTCAACTTTTTACCAACAAGATTATTTGGGTCTACTTAGTCTCCATCATACTAACTCTTTTATCGAGATAACAAATTCTACCACAAGCCAAATAACTAACTAAATGGACCCCACCTAATCATTCACAAACCACATGCAAAATCACGTCTCATACTATTCACCCAATTTCTCTACCCAAAGCTCTCTCCACAAAAGAGAAAAAGGGCATTCACACTCACCCCAATCGATCACGCATCTAGCTTAAGGATTCTTCACTCTTGCTTGCATATTGATAAAATTAGTGTTGTTTAGGTTTAATTAAATTTTAAAATAAAATCACTCAAAACCTCCTTTGTAAATCTCTTATTTAATAAATCAAAATTCCCATTCTCCCTTAATTCAACTTTTTACTAACAAGATTATTTGGGTCCACTTAGTCTCCATCATACGAACCCTTTTATCAATGTAACAAATTCTACTACAAGCCAAATAACTAACTAAATGGACCCCACTTAATCATTCACAAATCACATGCAAAATCACGTCTCATACTATTCACCCAATTTGTCTACCCAAAGCTCTCTCCACAAAAGAGAAAAAGGGCATTCACACTCACCCCAATCGATCACGCATCTAGCTTAAGGATTCTTCACTCTTGCTTGCATATTGATAAAATTAGTGTTGTTTAGGTTTAATTAAATTTTAAAATAAAATCACTCAAAACCTCCTTTGTAAATCTCTTATTTAATAAATCAAAATTCCCATTCTCTCTTAGTTCAACTTTTTACTAACAAGATTATTTGGGTCCACTTAGTCTCCATCATACTAACCCTTTTATTGATATAACAAATTCTACTACAAGCCAAATAACTAACTAAATGGACCCCACTTAATCATTAACAAACCACATGAAAAATCACATCTCATACTCTTCACCTAGTTTCTCTAACCCAAAGCTCCCTCCACAAAAGACAAAAAGGGCATTCACATTTACCCTGATGGATCACACGTTTAATTTAAGGATTCTTCACACTTACTTGCATATTGATCAAATTAGTATTGTTTAGGTTTAGTTAAATTTTAAAATAATATCAATAAAACGTCCTTTGTAAATCTCTTATTTAAAAATTCAAAATTCCCATTACTCTTAGTTCAACATTTTACTAACAAGATTATTTGGGTCCACTTAGTCTCCATCACACTAACCCTTTTATCGAGATAACAAATTCTACTACAAGCCAAATAACTAACTAAAAGGACCCCACTTAATCAATCACAAACCACATGCAACATCACATCTCAAACTCTTCCCCTACTTTCTCTACCCCAAAGCTCTCTCCACAAAAGGAAAAAAGGGCATTCACACTCACCCCAAGGGATCACGCATCAAGCTTAAGGATTCTTCACTCTTGCTTGCATATTGATAAAATTAGTAATGTTTAGGTTTAATTAAATTTTAAAATAAAATCACTCAAAACCTCCTTTGTAAATTTCATATTTAATAAATTAAAATTCTCATTCTCTCTTAATTTAACTTTTTACAAACAAGATTATTTGAGTCCACTTAGTCTCCATCATACTAACCCTTTTATCGAGATAACAAATTCTACAACAAGCCAAATAACTAACTAAATGGACCCCACTTAATCATTCACAAACCACATGCAACATCACGTCTAAAACTCTTCACCTACTTTCTCTACCCCAAAGCTCTCTCGACAAAAGACAAAAAGGGCATTCAGACTCACCCTAATGGATCACACGTCTAGCTTAAGGATTCTTCACTCTTGCTTGCATATTGAGAAAAATAGTATTGTTTTGGTTTAATTAAATTTTAAAATAAAATCACTCAAAACGTCCTTTGTAAATCTCTTATTTAAAAAATCAAAATTCCCATTCCTCGTAGTTCAACTTTTTACTAACAAAATTATTTGGGTCCACTTAGTCTCCATCATACTAACCCTTTTATCGATATAACAAATTCTACTATAAGCCAAATAACTAAATAAATGGACCCCACTTAATCATTCACAAACCACATGCAACATCACGTCTCAAACTCTTCACCCACTTGCTCTACCCCAAAACTCTCTCCACAAAAGACAAAGAGGGCATTCAGACTCACCCCAAGGGATCACGCATCTAGCTTAAGGATTCTTCACTCTTGCTTGCATATTGATAAAATTAGTATTGTTTAGATTTAATTAAATTTTAAAATAAAATCACTCAAAACCTCCTTTGTAAATCTCTTATTTAATAAATCAAAATTCCCATTCTCCCTTAATTCAACTTTTTACTAACAAGATTATTTGGGTCCACTTAGTCTCCATCATACGAACCCTTTTATCAATGTAACAAATTCTACTACAAGCCAAATAACTAACTAAATGGACCCCACTTAATCATTCACAAATCACATGCAAAATCACGTCTCATACTATTCACCCAATTTGTCTACCCAAAGCTCTCTCCACAAAAGAGAAAAAGGGCATTCACACTCACCCCAATCGATCACGCATCTAGCTTAAGGATTCTTCACTCTTGCTTGCATATTGATAAAATTAGTGTTGTTTAGGTTTAATTAAATTTTAAAATAAAATCACTCAAAACCTCCTTTGTAAATCTCTTATTTAAAAAATCAAAATTCCCATTCTCTCTTAGTTCAACTTTTTACTAACAAGATTATTTGGGTCCACTTAGTCTCCATCATACTAACCCTTTTATTGATATAACAAATTCTACTACAAGCCAAATAACTAACTAAATGGACCCCACTTAATCATTAACAAACCACATGCAAAATCACATCTCATACTCTTCACCTAGTTTCTCTAACCCAAAGCTCCCTCCACAAAAGACAAAAAGGGCATTCACATTTACCCTGATGGATCACACGTTTAATTTAAGGATTCTTCACACTTACTTGCATATTGATCAAATTAGTATTGTTTAGGTTTAGTTAAATTTTAAAATAATATCAATAAAACGTCCTTTGTAAATCTCTTATTTAAAAATTCAAAATTCCCATTACTCTTAGTTCAACATTTTACTAACAAGATTATTTGGGTCCACTTAGTCTCCATCACACTAACCCTTTTATCGAGATAACAAATTCTACTACAAGCCAAATAACTAACTAAAAGGACCCCACTTAATCAATCACAAACCACATGCAACATCACATCTCAAACTCTTCACCTACTTTCTCTACCCCAAAGCTCTCTCCACAAAAGGAAAAAAGGGCATTCACACTCACCCCAAGGGATCACGCATCAAGCTTAAGGATTCTTCACTCTTGCTTGCATATTGATAAAATTAGTAATGTTTAGGTTTAATTAAATTTTAAAATAAAATCACTCAAAACCTCCTTTGTAAATTTCATATTTAATAAATTAAAATTCTCATTCTCTCTTAATTTAACTTTTTACAAACAAGATTATTTGAGTCCACTTAGTCTCCATCATACTAACCCTTTTATCAAGATAACAAATTCTACTACAAGCCAAATAACTAACAAAATGGACCCCACTTAATCATTCACAAACCACATGCAACATCACGTCTAAAACCCTTCACCTACTTTCTCTACCCCAAAGCTCTCTCCAGAAAAGACAAAAAGGGCATTCAGACTCACCCTAATGGATCACACGTCTAACTTAAGGATTCTTCGCTCTTGCTTGCATATTGATAAAATTAGTAATGTTTAGGTTTAATTAAATTTTAAAATAAAATCACTTAAAACCTCCTTTGTAAATCTCTTATTTAAAAAATCAAAATTCCCATTCTCTCTTAATTCAAATTTTTACTAACAAGATTATTTGGGTCCACTTAGTCTCCATCATACTAACCCTTTTATTGATATAACAAATTCTACTAAAAGCCAAATAACTAACTAAATGGACCCCACTTAACCATTAACAAACCACATGCAAAATCACATCTCATACTCTTCACCTAGTTTCTCTACCCCAAAGCTCCCTCCACAAAAGACAAAAAGGGCATTCACATTTACCCTGATGGATCACACGTCTAGCTTAAGGATTCTTCACTCTTACTTGCATATTGGTCAAATTAGTATTGTTTAGGTTTAATTAAATTTTAAAATAAAATCACTCAAAACATCCTTTGTAAATCTCTTATTTAAAAAATCAAAATTCCCATTACTCTTAGTTCAACTTTTTAGTCACAAGATTATTTGGGTCCACTTAGTCTCCATCATACTAACCCTTTTATCGAGATAACAAATTCTACTACAAGCCAAATAACTAACTAAATGGACCCCACTTAATCATTCACAAACCACATGCAACATCACGTCTAAAACGCTTCACCTACTCTCTCTACCCCAAACCTCTCTCCACAAAAGACAAAAAGGGCTTTCAGACTAACCCTAGTGGATCACACGTCTAGCTTAAGGATTCTTCGCTCTTGCTTGCATATTGATAAAATTAGTATTGTTTTGGTTTAATTAAATTTTAAGATAAAATCGCTCAAAACCTCCTTTGTAAATCTCTTATTTAAAAAATCAAAATTCCCATTCTCTCTTAGTTCAACTTTTTACTAACAAGATTATTTGGGTCCACTTAGTCTCCATCATACTAACCTTTTTATTGATATAACAAATTCTACTACAAGCCAAATGACTAACTAAATGGACCCCACTTAATCATTAACAAACCACATGCAAAATCACATCTCATACTCTTCACCTAGTTTCTCTACCCCAAAGCTCCCTCCACAAAAGACATAAAGGGCATTCACATTTTCCCTGATGGATCACACGTCTAATTTAAGGATTCTCCACACTTACTTGCATATTGATCAAATTAGTATAGTTTAGGTTTATTTAAATTTTAAAATAAAATCACTCAAAACCTCCTTTGTAAATCTCTTATTTAAAAATTCAAAATTCCCATTACTCTTAGTTCAACATTTTACTAACAAGATTATTTGGGTCCACTTAGTCTCCATCACACTAACCCTTTTATCGAGATAACAAATTCTACTACAAGCCAAATAACTAACTAAAAGGACCCCACTTAATCATTCACAAACCACATGCAACATCACGTCTCAAACTCTTCACCTACTTTCTCTACCCCAAAGCTCTCTCCACAAAAGACAAAAAGGGCATTCAGACTCACCCCAAGGGATCACGCATCTAGCTTAAGGATTCTTCACTCTTGCTTGCATATTGATAAAATTAGTAATGTTTAGGTTTAATTAAATTTTAAAATAAAATCACTCAAAACCTCCTTTGTAAATCTCTTATTTAAAAAATCAAAATTCCCATTCTCTCTTAATTCAAATTTTTACTAACAAGATTATTTGGGTCCACTTAGTCTCCATCATACTAACCCTTTTATTGATATAACAAATTCTACTAAAAGCCAAATAACTAACTAAATGGACCCCACTTAACCATTAACAAACCACATGCAAAATCACATCTCATACTCTTCACCTAGTTTCTCTACCCCAAAGCTCCCTCCACAAAAGACATAAAGGGCATTCACATTTTCCCTGATGGATCACACGTCTAATTTAAGGATTCTCCACACTTACTTGCATATTGATCAAATTAGTATAGTTTAGGTTTATTTAAATTTTAAAATAAAATCACTCAAAACCTCCTTTGTAAATCTCTTATTTAAAAAATCAAAATTCCCATTACTCTTAGTTCAACTTTTTAGTCACAAGATTATTTGGGTCCACTTAGTCTCCATCATACTAACCCTTTTATCGAGATAACAAATTCTACTACAAGCCAAATAACTAACTAAATAGACCCCACTTAATCATTCACAAACCACATGCAACATCACGTCTAAAACTCTTCACCTACTTTCTCTACCCCAAAGCTCTCTCCACAAAACACAAAAAGGGAACTCAGACTAACCCTAATGGATCACACGTCTAGCTTAAGGATTCTTCGCTCTTGCTTGCATATTGATAAAATTAGTATTGTTTTGTTTAATTAAATTTTAAAATAAAATCAGTCAAAACCTCCTTTGTAAATCTTTTATTTAAAAAATCAAAATTCCCATTCTCTCTTAGTTTAACTTTTTACTAACAAGATTATTTGGGTCCACTTAGTCTCCATCATACTAACCCTTTTATTGATATAACAAATTCTACTACAAGCCAAATAACTAACTAAATGGACCCCACTTAATCATTAACAAACCATATGAAAAATCACATCTCATACTCTTCACCTAGTTTCTCTACCCCAAAGCTCCCCCCACAAAAGACAAAAAGGGCATTCACATTTACCCTGATGGATCACACGTCTAATTTAAGGATTGTTCACACTTACTTGCATACTGATCAAATTAGTATTGTTTAGGTTTAGTTAAATTTTAAAATAAAATAACTCAAAACCACCTTTGTAAATCTCTTATTTAAAAATTCAAAATTCCCATTACTCTTAGTTCAACATTTTACTAACAAGATTATTTGGGTCCACTTAGTCTCCATCATACTAACCCTTTTATCGAGATAACAAATTCTACTACAAGCCAAATAACTAACTAAATGGACCAACCTTAATCATTCACAAACCACATGCAACATCACGTCTAAAACGCTTCACCTACTTTCTCTACCCCAAAGCTCTCTCCACAAAAGACAAAAAGGGCTTTCAGACTAACCCTAGTGGATCACACGTCTAGCTTAAGGATTCTTCGCTCTTGCTTGCATATTGATAAAATCAGTATTGTTTTGGTTTAATTAAATTTTAAGATAAAATCGCTCAACACCTCCTTTGTAAATCTCTTATTTAAAAAATCAAAATTCCCATTCTCTCTTAGTTCAACTTTTTACTAACAAGATTATTTGGGTCCACTTAGTCTCCATCATACTAACCCTTTTATTGATATAACAAATTCTACTACAAGCCAAATGACTAACTAAATGGACCCCACTTAATCATTAACAAACCACATGCAAAATCACATCTCATACTCTTCACCTAGTTTCTCTACCCCAAAGCTCCCCCCACAAAAGACAAAAAGGGCATTCACATTTACCCTGATGGATCACACGTCTAATTTAAGGATTGTTCACACTTACTTGCATACTGATCAAGTTAGTATTGTTTAGGTTTAGTTAAATTTTAAAATAAAATTACTCAAAACCACCTTTGTAAATCTCTTATTTAAAAATTCAAAATTCCCATTACTCTTACTTCAACATTTTACTAACAAGATTATTTGGGTCCACTTAGTCTCCACCACACTAACCCTTTTATCGAGATAACAAATTCTACTACAAGCCAAATAACTAACTAAAAGGACCCCACTTAATTATTCACAAACCACATGCAACATCACGTCTCAAACTCTTCACCTACTTTCTTAACCCCAAAGCTCTCTCCACAAAAGACAAAAAGGGCATTCAGACTCACCCCAAGGGATCACGCATCTAGCTTAAGGATTCTTCTCTCTTGCTTGCATATTGATCAAATTAGTAATGTTTAGGTTTAATTATATTTTAAAATAAAATCACTCAAAACGTCCTTTGTAAATCTCTTATTTAATAAATCCAAACTCTCATTCTCTCTTAATTTAACTTTTTACTAACAAGATTATCTGAGTCCACTTAGTCTCCAACATACTAATCCTTTTATCGAGATAACAAATTCTACTACAAGCCAAATAACTAACTAAATGGACCCCACTGAATCATTCACAAACCACATGCAACATCACGTCTAAAATGCTTCACCTATTTTCTCTACCCCAAAGCTCTCTCCACAAAAGAGAAAAAGGGCATTCAGACTAACCCTAATGGATCACACGTCTAGCTTAAGGATTCTTCGCTCTTGCTTGCATATTGATAAAATTAGTATTGTTTTGGTTTAATTAAATTTTAAGATAAAATGGCTCAAAACCTCCTTTGTAAATCTCTTATTTAAAAAATAAAAATTCCCATTCTCTCTTAGTTCAACTTTTTACTAACAAGATTATTTGGGTCCACTTAGTCTTCATCATACTAACTCTTTTATTGATATAACAAAATCTACTAGAAGCCAAATAACAAACTAAATGGACCCCACTTAATCAATAACAAACCACATGCAACATCACGTCTAAAACTCTTCACCTACTTTCTCTACCCCAAAGCTCTCTCCACAAAAGACAAAAAGGGCATTCAGACTCACCCAATGGATCACACGTCTAGCTTAAGGATTCTTAAGCTCTTGCTTGCATATTGATAAAATTAGTATTGTTTAGGTTTAACTAAAATTTAAAATAAAATCACTCTAAACCTCCTTTGTAAATCTCTTAGTTAAAAAATCAAAATTCCCATTCTCTCTAAGTTCAACTTTTTACTAACAAGATTATTTGGGTCCACTTAGTCTCCATCATACTAACCCTTTTATCGATATAACAAATTCTACTAGAAGCCAAATAACTAACTAAATGGACCCCACTTAATCATCAACAAACCACATGCAAAATCACATATCATACTGTTCACCTAGTTTCTCTACCCCAAAGCTCCCTCCACAAAAGAGAAAAAAGGCCATTCAAATTTACCCTGATGGATCACACGTGTAGCTTAAGGATTCTTCAGTCTTATTTGCATATTGATCAAATTAGTATTGTTTAGGTTTAATTAAATTTTAAAATAAAATCACTCAAAACCTCCTTTGTAAATCTCTTATTTAAAAAAATCAAAATTCCCATTACTCTTAGTTCAACTTTTTAGTCACAAGATTATTTGGGTGCACTTAGTCTCCATCATACTAACCCTTTTATCGAGATAACAAATTCTACTACAAGCCAAATAACTAACTAAATGGACCCCACTTAATCATTCACAAACCACATGCAACATCACGTCTAAAACGCTTCACCTACTTTCTCTACCCCAAAGCGCTCTCCACAAAAGATAAAAAGGGCATTCAGACTCACCCTAATGGATCACACGTCTAGCTTAAGGATTCTTCACTCTTCTTGCATATTGATAAAATTAGTATTGTTTTGGTTTAATTAAATTTTAAAATAAAATCACTCAAAACCTGCTTTGTAAATCTCTTATTTAAAAAATCAAAATTCCTATTCTCTCTTAGTTCAACTTTTTACTAAAAAGATTATTTGGGTCCACTTAGTCTCCATCATACTAACCCTTTTATTGATATAACAAATTCTACTACAAGCCAAATAACTAACTAAATGGACCCCACTTAATCATTCACAAAACACATGCAACATCACGTCTAAAACTCTTCACCTACTTTCTCTACCCCAAAGCTCTCTCCACAAAAGACAAAAAGGGCATTCAGACTCACCCAATGGATCACACGTCTAGCTTAAGGATTCTTAAGCTCTTGCTTGCATATTGATAAAATTAGTATTGTTTAGGTTTAACTAAAATTTAAAATAAAATCACTCTAAACCTCCTTTGTAAATCTCTTAGTTAAAAAATCAAAATTCCCATTCTCTCTAAGTTCAACTTTTTACTAACAAGATTATTTGGGTCCACTTAGTCTCCATCATACTAACCCTTTTATCGATATAACAAATTCTACTAGAAGCCAAATAACTAACTAAATGGACCCCACTTAATCATTAACAAACCACATGCAAAATCACATATCATACTGTTCACCTAGTTTCTCTACCCCAAAGCTCCCTCCACAAAAGAGAAAAAAGGCCATTCAAATTTACCCTGATGGATCACACGTGTAGCTTAAGGATTCTTCAGTCTTACTTGCATATTGATCAAATTAGTATTGTTTAGGTTTAATTAAATTTTAAAATAAAATCACTCAAAACCTCCTTTGTAAATCTCTTATTTAAAAAAATCAAAATTCCCATTACTCTTAGTTCAACTTTTTAGTCACAAGATTATTTGGGTGCACTTAGTCTCCATCATACTAACCCTTTTATCGAGATAACAAATTCTACTACAAGCCAAATAACTAACTAAATGGACCCCACTTAATCATTCACAAACCACATGCAACATCACGTCTAAAACGCTTCACCTACTTTCTCTACCCCAAAGCGCTCTCCACAAAAGATAAAAAGGGCATTCAGACTCACCCTAATGGATCACACGTCTAGCTTAAGGATTCTTCACTCTTCTTGCATATTGATAAAATTAGTATTGTTTTGGTTTAATTAAATTTTAAAATAAAATCACTCAAAACCTGCTTTGTAAATCTCTTATTTAAAAAATCAAAATTCCTATTCTCTCTTAGTTCAACTTTTTACTAAAAAGATTATTTGGGTCCACTTAGTCTCCATCATACTAACCCTTTTATTGATATAACAAATTCTACTACAAGCCAAATAACTAACTAAATGGACCCCACTTAATCATTAACAAACCACATGCAAAATCACATCTCATACTCTTCACCTAGTTTCTCTACCCCAAAGCTCCCTCCACAAAAGACAAAAAGGGCATTCACATTTACCCTGATGGATCACACGTCTAATTTAAGGATTGTTCACACTTACTTGCATACTGATCAAATTAGTATTGTTTAGGTTTAGTTAAATTTTAAAATAAAATCACTCAAAACCACCTTTGTAAATCTCTTATTTAAAAATTCAAAATTCCCATTACTCTTAGTTCAACATTTTACTAACAAGATTATTTGGGTCCACTTAGTCTCCATCACACTAACCCTTTTATCGAGATAACAAATTCTACTACGAGCCAAATAACTAACTAAAAGGACCCCACTTAATCATTCACAAACCACATGCAACATCACGTCTCAAACTCTTCACCTACTTTCTCTACCCCAAAGCTCTCTCCACAAAAGACAAAAAGGGCATTCAGACTCACCCCAAGGGATCACGCATCTAGCTTAAGGATTCTTCTCTCTTGCTTGCATATTGATAAAATTAGTAATGTTTAGGTTTAATTAAATTTTAAAATAAAATCACTCAAAACCTCCTTTGTAAATCTCTTATTTAATAAATCAAAATTCTCATTCTCTCTTAATTTAGCTTTTTACTAACAAGATTATTTGAGTCCACTTAGTCTCCATCATACTAATCCTTTTATCGAGATAACAAATTCTACTACAAGCCAAATAACAAACTAAATGGACCCCACTTAATCATTCACAAACCACATGCAACATCACGTCTAAAACTCTTCACCGACTTTCTCTACCCCAAAGCTCTCTCCACAAAAGACAAAAAGCACATTCAGACTCACCCTAATGGATCACACGTCTAGCTTAAGGATTCTTCGCTCTTGCTTGCATATTGATAAAATTAGTATTGTTTTGGTTTGATTAAATTTTAAAATAAAATCACTCAAAACATCCTTTGTAAATCTCTTATTTAAAAAATCAAAATTCCCATTCTCTCTTAGTTCAACTTTTTACTAACAAGATTATTTGGGTCCACTTAGTCTTCATCATACTAACTCTTTTATTGATATAACAAAATCTACTAGAAGCCAAATAACTAACTAAATGGACCCCACTTAATCAATAACAAACCACATGCAAAATCACATCTCATACTGTGACCTAGTTTCTCTACCCCAAAGCTCCCTCCACAAAAGACAAAAAGGGCATTCACATTTACCCTGATGGATCACACGTCTAGCTTAAGGATTCTTCACTCTTACTTGCATATTGATCAAATTAGTATTATTTAGGTTTAGTTAAATTTTAAAATAAAATCACTCAAAACCTCCTTTGTAAATCTCTTATTTAAAAAATCAAAATTCCCATTCTCTCTTAGTTCAACTTTTTACTAACAAGATTATTTGGGTCCACTTAGTCTCCATCATACTAACCCTTTTATTGATATAACAAATTCTACTACAAGCCAAATAACTAACTAAATTGACCCCACTTAATCATTAACAAACCACATGCAAAATCACATCTCATACTCTTCACCTAGTTTCTCTACCCCAAAGCTCCCTCCACAAAAGACAAAAAGGGCATTCACACTGACCCTGATGGGTCACACGTCTAGCTTAAGGATGCTTCACTCTTACTTGCATACTGATCAAATTAGTATTGTTTAGGTTTAATTAAATTTTAAAATAAAATCACTCAAAACCTCCTTTGTAAATCTCTTATTTAAAAAATCAAAATTCCCATTCTCTCTTAGTTCAACTTTTTACTAACAAGATTATCTGGGTCCACTTAGTCTCCATCATACTAACCCTTTTATTGATATAACAAATTCTACTACAAGCCAAATAACTAACTAAATGGACCCCACTTAATCATTAACAAACCACATGCAAAATCACATCTCATACTCTTCACCGAGTTTCTCTACCCCAAAGCTCCCTTCACAAAAGACAAAAAGGGCATTCACATTTACCCTGATGGATCACACGGCGAGCTTAAGGATTCTTCACACTTACTTGCATATTGATTAAATTAGTATTGTTTAGGTTTATTTAAATTTTAAAAGAATATCACCCAAAACGTCCTTTGTAAATCTCTTATTTTAAAATTCAAAATTCCCATTACTCTTAGTTCAACATTTTACTAAGAAGATTATTTGGGTCCACTTAGTCTCCATCATACTAACCCTTTTATCGAGATAATAAATTCTACTACAAGCCAAATAACTAACTAAAAGGACCCCAATTAATCATTCACAAACCACATGCAACATCACGTCCAAAACTCTTCACCTACTTTCTCTACCCCAAAGCTCTCTCCACAAAAGACAAAAAGGGCATTCAGACTCACCCCAAGGGATCATGCATCTAGCTTAAGGATTCTTCACTCTTTCTTGCACATTAATAATATTAGTAATGTTTAGGTTTAATTAAATTTTAAAATAAAATCACTCAAAACCTCCTTTGTAAATTTCATATTTAATAAATTAAAATTCTCATTCTCTCTTAGTTTAACTTTTTACTAACAAGATTATTTGAGGCCACTTAGTCTCCATCATACTAACCCTTTTATCAAGATAACAAATTTTACTACAAGCCAAATAATTAACTAAATGGACCCCACTTAATCATTCACAAACCACATGCAACATCACGTCTAAAACTCTTCACCGACTTTCTCTACCCCAAAGCTCTCTCCACAAAAGACAAAAAGGACATTCAGACTCACCCTAATGAATCACACGTCTAGCTTAAGGATTCTTCGCTCTTGCTTGCATATTGATAAAATTAGTATTGTTTGGTTTAATTAAATTTTAAAATAAAATCGCTCAAAACCTGCTTTTTAAATCTCTTATTTAAAAAATCAAAATTCCCATTCTCTCTTAGTTCAACTTTTTACTAACAAGATTATTTGGGTCCACTTAGTCTCCATCATACTAACCCTTTTATTGATATAACAAATTCTAATACAAGTCAAATAACTAACTAAAAGGACCCCAATTAATCATTCACAAACCACATGAAACATCACGTCTCAAACTCTTCACCTAGTTTCTCTACCCCAAAGCTCCCTCCACAAAAGACAAAAAGGGCATTCACATTTACCCTGATGGATCACACGTCTAGCTTAAGGATTCTTCCCTCCTACTTCCATATTGATCAAATTAGTATTGTTTAGGTTTAGTTAAATTTTAAAATAAAATCACTCAAAACCACCTTTGTAAATCTCTTATTTAAAAATTCAAAATTCCCATTACTCTTAGTTCAACATTTTTCTAACAAGATTATTTGGGTCCACTTAGTCTCCATCACACTAACCCTTTTATCGAGATAACAAATTCTACTACAAGCCAAATAACTAACTAAAAGGACCCCACTTAATCATTCACAAACCACATGAAACATCACGTCTCAAACTCTTCACCTAGTTTCTCTACCCCAAAGCTCCCTCCACAAAAGACAAAAAGGGCATTCACATTTACCCTGATGGATTACACGTCAACCTTAAGGATTCTTCACACTTACATGCATATTGATCAAATTAGTATTGTTTAGGTTTATTTAAATTTTAAAATAATATCACTCAAAACGTCCTTTGTAAATCTCATATTTAAAAGTTCAATTCCCATTACTCTTAGTTCAACATTTTACTAACAAGATTATTTGGGTCCACTTAGTCTCCATCATACTAACCCTTTTATCGAGATAACAAATTCTACTACAAGCCAAATAACTAACTAAAAGGACCCCACTTAATCTTTCACAAACCACATGCAACATCACGTCTCAAACGCTTCACCTACTTTCTCTACCCCAAAGCTCTCTCCACAAAAGACAAAGAGGGCATTCAGACTCACCCCAAGGGATCATGCATCTAGCTTAAGGATTCTTCACTATTGCTTGTATATTGATAAAATTAGTAATGTTTAGGTTTAATTAAATTTTAAAATAAAATCACTCAAAACCTCCTTTGTAAATCTCTTCTTTAATAAATTAAAATTCTCATTCTCTCTTAGTTTAACTTTTTACTAACAAGATTATTTGAGTCCATTTAGTCTCCATCATACTAACCCTTTTATCGAGATAACAAATTCTACTACAAGCCAAATAACAAACTAAATGGACCCCACTTAATCATTCACAAACCACATGCAACATCACGTCTAAAACTCTTCACCTACTTTCTCTACCCCAAAGCTCTCTCCACAAAAGACAAAAAGGGCATTCAGACTCACCCTAATGGATCACACGTCTAGCTTAAGGATTCTTCGCTCTTGCTTGCATATTGATAAAATTAGTATTGTTTTGGTTTAATTAAATTTTAAAATAAAATCACTCAAAACCTTCTTTGTAAATCTCTTATTTAAAAATTCCTAATTCCCATTACTCTTAGTTCAACATTTTACTAACAAGATTATTTGGGTCCACTTAGTCTCCATCATACTAACCCTTTTATCGAGATAACAAATTCTACTACAAGCCAAATAACTAACTAAAAGGACCCCACTGAATCTTTCACAAACCTCGTGCAACACCACGTCTCAAACTCTTCACCTACTTTCTCTACCCCAAAGCTCTCTCCACAAAAGACAAAGAGGGCATTCAGACTCACCCCAAGGGATCACACGTCTAGCTTAAGGATTATTCACTCTTGCTTGCATATTGATAAAATTAGTAATGTTTAGGTTTAATTAAATTTTAAAATAAAATCACTCAAAACCTCCTTTGTAAATCTCTTATTTAAAAAATCAAAATTCCCATTCTCTCTTAGTTCAACTTTTTACTAACAAGATTATTTGGGTCCACTTAGTCTCCATCATGCTAACCCTTTTATCGAGATAACAAATTCTACTACAACCGAAATAACTAACTAAATAGATCCCATTTAATCATTCACAAACCACATGCAACATCACGTCTAAAACTCTTCACCTACTTTCTCTACCCCAAAGCTCACCCCACAAAAGACAAAAAGGGCATTTAGACTCACCCTGATGGATCACACGTCTAGCTTAAGGATTCTTCACACTTGCTTGCATATTGATAAAATTAGTATTGTTTTGGTTTAATTAAATTTTAAAATGAAATCACTCAAAACCTCCTTTGTAAATCTCTTATTTAAAAAATCAAAATTCCCATTTTCTCTTAGTTCAACTTTTTACTAACAAGATTATTTGGGTCCACTTAGTCTCCATCATACTAACCCTTTTTTTGATATAACAAATTCTACT
Organism: Canavalia ensiformis; assembly: GCA_026541065.1. Classification (NCBI taxonomy): domain Eukaryota; kingdom Viridiplantae; phylum Streptophyta; class Magnoliopsida; order Fabales; family Fabaceae; genus Canavalia; species Canavalia ensiformis. The sequence continues at coordinate 72,590 of JAMKYM010000329.1, read as the reverse complement.
ACAAGCCAAATAACTAACTAAATGGACCCCACTTAATCATTAACAAACCACATGCAAAATCACATCTTATACTCTTCACCTAGTTTCTCTACCCCAAAGCTCCCTCCTCAAAAGACAAAAAGGGCATTCTTACCCTGATGGATTACACGTCAACCTTAAGGATTCTTCACACTTACATGCATATTGATCAAATTAGTATTGTTTAGGTTTATTTAAATTTTAAAATAATATCACTCAAAACGTCCTTTGTAAATCTCATATTTAAAAGTTCAATTCCCATTACTCTTAGTTCAACATTTTACTAACAAGATTATTTGGGTCCACTTAGTCTCCATCATACTAACCCTTTTATCGAGATAACAAATTCTACTACAAGCCAAATAACTAACTAAAAGGACCCCACTTAATCTTTCACAAACCACATGCAACATCACGTCTCAAACTCTTCACCTACTTTCTCTACCCCAAAGCTCTCTCCACAAAAGACAAAGAGGGCATTCAGACTCACCCCAAGGGATCATGCATCTAGCTTAAGGATTCTTCACTCTTGCTTGTATATTGATAAAATTAGTAATGTTTAGGTTTAATTAAATTTTAAAATAAAATCACTCAAAACCTCCTTTGTAAATCTCTTATTTAATAAATTAAAATTCTCATTCTCTCTTAGTTTAACTTTTTACTAACAAGATTATTTGAGTCCACTTAGTTTCCATCATACTAACCCTTTTATCGAGATAACAAATTCTACTACAAGCCAAATAACAAACTAAATGGACCCCACTTAATCATTCACAAACCACATGCAACATCACGTCTAAAACTCTTCACCTACTTTCTCTACCCCAAAGCTCTCTCCACAAAAGACAAAAAGGGCATTCAGACTCACCCTAATGGATCACACGTCTAGCTTAAGGATTCTTCGCTCTTGCTTGCATATTGATAAAATTAGTATTGTTTTGGTTTAATTAAATTTTAAAATAAAATCACTCAAAACCTCCTTTGTAAATCTCTTATTTAAAAATTCCTAATTCCCATTACTCTTAGTTCAACATTTTACTAACAAGATTATTTGGGTCCACTTAGTCTCCATCATACTAACCCTTTTATCGAGATAACAAATTCTACTACAAGCCAAATAACTAACTAAAAGGACCCCACTGAATCTTTCACAAACCCCATGCAACACCACGTCTCAAACTCTTCACCTACTTTCTCTACCCCAAAGCTCTCTCCACAAAAGACAAAAAGGGCATTCAGACTCACCCCAAGGGATCACGCATCTAGCTTAAGGATTATTCGCTCTTGCTTGCATATTGATAAAATTAGTACTGTTTAAGTTTAATTAAATTTTAAAATAAAATCACTCAAAACCTCCTTTCTAAATTTCATATTTAATAAATTAAAATTCTCATTCTCTCTTAGTTTAACTTTTTACTAACAAGATTATTTGAGGCCACTTAGTCTCCATCATAATAACCCTTTTATCGAGATAACAAATTCTACTTCTAGCCAAATAACTAACTAAAAGGACCCCACTTAATCATTCACAAACCACATGCAACATCACGTCTCAAACTCTTCACCTACTTTCTCTACCCCAAAGCTCTCTCGACAAAAGACAAAAAGGGCATTAAGACTCACCCTAATGGATCACACGTCTAGCTTAAGGATTCTTCCCTCTTACTTGCATATTGATCAAATTAGTATTGTTTAGGTTTAATTAAATGTTAAAATAAAATCACTCAAAACCTCCTTTGTAATTCTCTTATTTAAAAAATCAAAATTTCCATTCTCTCTTAGTTCAACTTTTTACTAACAAGATTATTTGGGTCCACTTAGTCTCCATCATACTAACCCTTTTATTGATATAACAAATTCTACTACAAGCCAAATAACTAACTAAATGGACCTCACTTAATCATTAACAAACCACATGCAAAATCACATCTCATACTCTTCACCTAGTTTCTCTTCCCCAAAGCTCCTTCCACAAAAGACAAAAAGGGCATTCACATTTACCCTTATGGATCACATGTCTAGCTTAAGGATTCTTCACACTTGCATATTGATCAAATTAGTATTGTTTAGGTTTATTTAAATTTTAAAATAAAATCACTCAGAACCTCCTTTGTAAATCTCTTCTTTAAAAATTCAAAATTCCCATTATTCTTAGTTCAACATTTTACTAACAAGATTATTTGGGTCCAGTTATTCTCCACCATACTAACCCTTTTATCTAGATAAGAAATTCTACTACAAGCCAAATAACTAACTAAATGGACCCCACTTAATCATTCACAAACCACATGCAACATCACGTCTCAAACTCTTCACCTGCTTTCTCTACCCCGAAGCTCTCGCCACAAAAGACAAAAAGGGCATTCAAATTCCCCCTGATGGATTCCACCTCTAGCTTAAGGATTCTTCACTCTATCTTGCATATGGATAAAGTTAGGATTGTTTAGGTTTAATTAAATTTTAAAATAAAATCACTCAAAACCTCCTTTGTAAATCTCTTATTTAATAAATCAAAATTCCCATTCTCTCTGAGTTCAACTTTTTACTAACAATATTATTTGGGTCCACTTAGTATCCATCATACTAACCCTTTTATCGAGATAAAAAATTGTACTACAAGCCAAATAACTAACTAAATGGACCCCACTGAATCATTCAAAAACTACATGCAAAATCACGTCTCACACTATTCACCCACTTTCTCTACCCCAAAACTCTCTCCACAAAAAAAAAACAGGGGATTCACACTCGCCCTACTGGATCACACGTCTAGCTTAAGGAATCTTCACTCTTGCTTGCATATTGATAACATTAGTATTGTTTAGGTTTAATTTAATTTTAAAATAAAATCACTCAAAACCTCCCTTGTAAATCTCTTATTTAATAAATCAAAATTCCCATTATCTCTTAGTTCAACTTGTTACTAACAAGATTATTTGGGGACCACTTAGTCTTCATCATACTAACCATTTTATGGATATAACAAATTCTCCTACAAGCCAAATAACTAACGAAATGGATCCCACTTCATCATTCATAAACCACATGCAAAATCACGTCTCATACTCTTCACCTAGTTTCTCTACCCCAAAGCTCCCTCCACAAAAGACAAAAAGGGCCTTCACATTTACCCTGATGGATCACACGTCTAGCTTAAGGATTCTTGACTCTTGCTTTCATATTAATCAAATTAGTATTGTTTAGGTTTAATTAAATTTTAAAATAAAATCACTCAAAACCTCCTTTGTACATCTCTTATTTAAAAAATCAAAATTAGCATTCCTCTTAGTTCAACTTTTTACTAACAAGATTATTTGGGTCCACTTAGTCTCCATCATACTAACCCTTTTATCGAGATAACAAATTCTACTACAAGCAAATAACTAACTAAATGGACCCCACTTAATCATTCACAAACCACATGCAACATCACGTCTCAAACTCTTCACCCACTTTCTCTACCCTAAAGCTTTCTCCACAAAAGACAAAAAGGGCATTCACACTCACCCCAATGGATCACGCATCTAGCTTAAGGATTCTTCACTCTTGCCTGCATATTGATAAAATTAGTATTGTTGATGTTTAGTTAAATTTTAAAATAAAATCACTCAAAACCTCATTTGTAATTCTCTTATTTAATAAATCAAAATTCCCATTCTCTCTTAGTTCAACTTTTTACTCACAAGATTATTTGGGTCCACTTAGTCTCCATCATACTAACCCTTTTATCAATGTAAAAAATTCTACTACAAGCCAAATAACTAACTAAATGGACCCCACTTAATCATTCACAAACCACATGCAAAATCACGTCTCATACTCTTCACCTAGTTCTCTACCCCAAAGCTCCCTCCACAAAAGACCAACAGGGCATTCATATTACCCTGATGGATCACACGTCTAGCTTAAGGATTCTTGACTCTTGCTTTCATATTGATAAAATTAGTATTGTTTAGGTTTAATTAAATTTTAAAATAAAATCACTCAAAACCTCCTTTGTAAATCTCTTATTTAAAAAATCAAAATTCTCATTCCTCTTAGTTCAACTTTTTACTAACAAGATTATTTGGGTCCACTTAGTCTCCATCAATCTAACCCTTTTATCGAGATAACAAATTCTACTACAAGCAAATAACTAACTAAATGGACCCCACTTAATCATTAACAAACCAGATGCAAAATCACGTCTCATACTCTTTACCCACTTTCTCTACCCCAAAGCGCTCTCCACAAAAGACAAAAAGGGCATACACACTCACCCTGATGGATCACACGTCTAGCTTAAGGATGCTTCACTCTTGCTTGCATATTGATAAAATTAGTATTGTTTAGGTTTAATTAAATTTTAAAATAAAATCACTCAAAACCTCCTTTGTAAATCTCTTATTTAATAAATCAAAATTCCCATTATCTCTTAGTTCAACTTTATATTAACAAGATTATTTGGGTCCACTTAGTCTTCATCATACTAACCGTTTTATCGATATAACAAATTCTCCTACAAGCCAAATAACTAACGAAATGGATCCCACTTAATCATTTAAAAACCACATGCAAGATCACGTCTCAGAGTCTTCACCCACTTTCTCTACCCCAAACCTCTCTCCACAAAAGACAAAAATGGCATTCACATTTACCATTATGGATCACACGTCTAGCTTAAGGATTCTTCACTCTTGCGTGCATATTGATAAAATTAGTATTGTTTAGGTTTAATTAAATTTTAAAATAAAATCTCCTTTGTAAATCTCTTATTTAATAAATCAAAATTCCCATTCTCTCTTAGTTCAACTTTTTACTAACAAGATTATTTGGGTCCACTTAGTCTCCATCATACTAACTCTTTTATCGAGATAACAAATTCTACTACAAGCAAATAACTAACTAAATGGACCCCACTTAATCATTCACAAACCACATGTTACATCACGTCTCAAACTCTTCACCCACTTTCTCTACCCCAAAGTTCTCTCCACAAAAGACAAAAAGGGCTTTCACACATACTCAATGGATCACGAATCTAGCTTAACGATTCTTCACTCTTGCTTGCATATCGATAAAATTAGTATTATTTAGGTTTAATTAAATTATAAAATAAAATCACTCAAAACCTTCGTTGGAAATCTCTTAATTAAAAAATCAAATTCCCATTCCTCTTTGTTCAACTTTTTACTAACAAGATTATTTGGGTCCACTTAGTCTCCATCATACTAACCCTTTTATCGAGATAACAAATTCTACTACAAGCCATATAACTAACTAAATGGACCCCACTTAATCATTCACAAAACACATGCAAAATCACGTCTCATACTATTCACCCACAAAATAAAAAAAGGGCATTCACACTCACCCTCATAGATCACATGTCTTGCTTAAGGATTCTTCACTCTTGCTTGCATATTGATAAAATTAGTATTGTTTAGGTTTAATTAAATTTTAAAATAAAATCACTCAAAACCTCTTTTGTAAATCTCTTATTTAATAAATCAAAATTCCCATTCTCTCTTAGTTCAAATTTTTACTAACAAGATTAATTGGGTCCACTTAGTCTCTATCATACTAACCCTTTTAGCGAGATAAAAAATTCTACTACAAGCCAAATAACTAACTACATGGACACCACATAATCACTCACCAACCAAACTCAAAATCACGTGTCATACTCTTCACCCACTATCTCTACCCCAAAGCTCTCTCCACAAAAGGAAAAAAAGGCATTCACACTCACCCTGATGGACTACACGTCTTGTTTAAGGACTCTTCACTCTTGCTTGCATATTGATAAAATTAGTATTGTTTAGGTTGAATGAAATTTTAAAATAAAATCACTCCAAACCTCCTTTGTAAATCTCTTATTTAATACAAAAAAATTCCCATTCTCTCTTAGCTCAACTTTTTTCTAACAATATTATTTGGGTCCACTTAGTCTCCATCATACTAACCCTTTTATCGAGATAACAAATGCTACTACAAGCCAAATAACTAACTAAATGGATCCCACTTAATCATTGACAAACCACATGCAAAATCACGTCTCACACTCTTCACCCAGTTTCTCTACCCCAAAGCTCCCGTCCCAAAAGACAAAAAGGGCATTCACATTCAGCCTGATGGATCACACGTCTAGCTTAGAGATTCTTCACTCTTGCTTGCATATTGAAAAAATTAGTATTGTTTAGGTTTAATTAAATATTTAAAATAAAATCACTCAAAACCTCCTTTGTAAATCTCTTATTTAAAAAATCAAGATTCCCATTCCTTTTAGTTCAACTTTTTACTAACAAGAATATTTGGGTCCATTTAGTCTGCATCATACTAACCCTTTTATCGAGATAACAAATTCTACTACAAGCCAAATAACTAACTGAATGGACCCCACTTAATCGTTAACAAACCACATGCAAAATCACGTGTCAAACTCTTCACCCACTCTCTCTACCCCAAAGCTCTCTCCACAAAAGACAGAAAGGGCATTCACACTCACCCTACTGGATCACGCATCTAGCTTAAGGATTCTTCACTCTTTCTTGCACATTGATAAAATTAGTATTGTTTAGGTTTAATTAAATTTTAAAATCAAATCACTCAAAACCTCCTTTGTAAATCTCTTATTTAAAAAATCAAAATTCCCATTCCTCTTAGTTCAACTTTTTACTAACAAGATTATTTGGGTCCACTTAGTCTCCATCATACTAACCCTTTTATCGCGATCACAAATTCTACTACAAGCAAATAACTAACTAAATGGACCCCACTTAATCATTCACAAACCACATGTTACATCACGTCTCAAACTCTTCACCCACTTTCTCTACCCCAAAGCTCTCTCCACAAAAGACAAAAAGGGCTTTAACACATACCCAATGGATGACGAATCTAGCTTAAGGATTCTTCACTCTTGCTTGCATATTGATAAAATTAGTATTATTTAGGTTTAATTAAATTTGAAAATAAAATCACTCAAAACCTTCGTTGTAAATCTCTTATTTAAAAAATCAAATTCCCATTCCTCTTAGTTCAACTTTTTTCTAACAAGATTATTTGGGTCCACTTAGTCTCCATCATACTAACCCTTTTATTGAGATAACAAATTCTACTAGAAGCCATATAACTAACTAAATGGACCCCACTTAATCATTCACAAAACACATGCAAAATCACGTCTCACACTATTCACCCACTTTCTCTACCCCCAAGCTCTGTCCACAAAAGACAAAAATGGAATTCACACTCACCCTGATAGATCACACGTCTTGCTTAAGGATTCTTCACTCTTGCTTGCATATTGATAAAATTAGTATTATTTAGGTTTAATTAAATTTGAAAATAAAATCACTCAAAACCATCGTTGTAAATCTCTTATTTAAAAAATAAAATTCCCATTGCTCTTAGTTCAACTTTTTTCTATCAAGATTATTTGGGTCCACTTAGTCTCCATCATACTAACCCTTTTATTGAGATAACAAATTCTACTACAAGCCAAATAACTAACTACATGGACCCCACTTAATCATTCACAAACCACAGTCAAAATCACGTGTCATACTCTTCACCCACTATCTCTACCCCAAAGCTCTCTCCACAAAAGGAAAAAAGGGCATTCACACTAACCCTAATGGACTACACGTCTTGCTTAAGGACTCTTCACTCTTGCTTGCACATTGATAAAATTAGTATTGTTTAGGTTTAATGAAATTTTAAAATAAAATCACCCTAAACCTCCTTTCTAAATCTCTTATTTAATACATCTAAATTCCCATTCTCTCTTAGCTCAACTTTTTTCTAACAAGATTATTTGGGTCCACTTAGTCTCCATCATACTAACCCTTTTATCGAGATAACAAATTCTACTACAAGCAAATAACTAACTAAATAGACCCCAATTTATCATTCACAAACCACATGCAAAATCACGTCTCATACTCTTTACCCACTATCTCTACCCCAAACCTCTCTCCACAAAAGGAAAAAAAGGCATTCACACTCACCCTGATGGACCACACGTCTTGCTTAAGGACTCTTCACTCTTGCTTGCATATTGATAAAATTAGTATTGTTTAGGTTTAATAAAATTTTAAAATAAAATCACTCAAAACCTCCTTTGTAAATCTCTCATTGAATACATCAAAATTCCCATTCTCTCTTAGCTCAACTTTTTTCTAACAAGATTATTTGGGTCCACTTAGTCTCCATCATACTAAGCCTTTTATCGAGATAACAAATTCTACTACAAGCCAAATAACTAACTAAATGGATCCCACTTAATCATTTACAAACCACATGGAAAATCACGTCTCATACGCTTCACCCTTTTTCTCTACCCCAAAGCTCTCCCCACAAAAGACAAAAGGGGCATTCACATTTACCCTGATAAATCACACGTCGAACTTAAGGTTTTTCATTCTTGCTTGCATATTGATAAAATTTGTATTGTTTAGGTTTAATTAAATTTTAAAATAAATTCACTCAAAACCTCCTTTGTAAATCTCTTATTTAATAAATCAAAATTCCCATTCTCTATTAGTTCAACTTTTTACTAACAAGATTATTTGGGTTCACTTAGTCTCCATCACACTAACCCTTTTATCGAGATAACATATTCTACTACAAGCCAAATAACTAACTAAATGGATCCCACTTAATCATTCACAAACCACATGCAAAATCACGTCTCATACTCTTCACCGAGTTTCTCTACCCCAAAGCTCCTGCCCCAAAAGACAAAAACGGCATTCACATTCACCCTGATGGATCACACGTCTAGCTTAAGGATTCTTCACTCTTGCTTGCGTATTGATAAAATTAGTATTCTTTAGGTTTAATTAAATTTTAAAATAAAATAACTCAAAACCTTCTTTCTAAATCTCTTATTTAAAAAATCAACATTTCCATTCTCTCTTAGTTCAAATTTGTACTAACAAGATTATGTGGGTCCACCTAGTCTCCATCATACTAACCCTTTTAGCGAGAAAACAAATTCTACTACAAGCCAAATAACTGACTAGATGGACCCCACTTAATCATTCACAAACCATACTCAAAATCACGTGTCATACTCTTCACCCACTATCTCTACCCCAAAGCTCTCTCCACAAAAGACAAAAAGGGCATTCACACTCACCCTGATGGATCACACGTCTTGCTTAAGGATTCTTCACTCTTGCTAGCATATTGATAAAATTAGTATTGTTTAGGTTTAATTAAATTTTAAAATAAAATCACTCAAAACCTCCTTTGTAAATCCCTTATTTAATACATCTAAATTCCCATTCTCTCTTAGCTCATCTTTTTACAAACAAAGTTATTTGGGTCCACTTAGTCTCCATCATACTAACCCTTTTATCGAGATAAGAAATTCTACTAGAAGCCAAATAACTAACTAAATGGAGCCCACTTAATCATTTACAAACCACATGGAAAATCACGTCTCATACTCTTCACCCATTTTCTCTACCCCAAAGCTCTCACCACAAAAGACAAAAGGGGCATTCACATTCACCCTGATAAATCACACGTCGAGCTTAAGGTTTTTCGTTCTTGCTTGCATATTGATAAAATTTGTATTGTTTAGGTTTAATTAAATTTAAAAATAAATTCACTCAAAACCTCCGTTGTAAATCTCTTATTTAATGAATGAAAATTCCCATTCTCTGTTAGTTCAACTTTTTACTAACAAGATTATTTGGGTCCACTTAGTCTCCATCATACTAACCCTTTTAGCGAAATAACAAATTCTACTACAATCCAAATAACTAACTAAATGGACCCCACTTAATCATTCACAAACCATACTCAAAATCACGTGTCATACTCTTCACCCACTATCTCTACCCCAAAGCTCTCTCCACAAAAGGCAAAAAGGGCATTCACATTCACCCTGATGGATCACACGTCTAGCTTAAGGATTCTTCACTCTTGCTTGCGTATTGATAAAATTAGTATTCTTTAGGTTTAATTAAATTTTAAAATAAAATAACTCAAAACCTTCTTTCTAAATCTCTTATTTAAAAAATCAACATTTCCATTCTCTCTTAGTTCAAATTTGTACTAACAAGATTATGTGGGTCCACCTAGTCTCCATCATACTAACCCTTTTAGCGAGAAAACAAATTCTACTACAAGCCAAATAACTGACTAGATGGACCCCACTTAATCATTCACAAACCATACTCAAAATCACGTGTCATACTCTTCACCCACTATCTCTACCCCAAAGCTCTCTCCACAAAAGACAAAAAGGGCATTCACACTCACCCTGATGGATCACACGTCTTGCTTAAGGATTCTTCACTCTTGCTAGCATATTGATAAAATTAGTATTGTTTAGGTTTAATTAAATTTTAAAATAAAATCACTCAAAACCTCCTTTGTAAATCCCTTATTTAATACATCTAAATTCCCATTCTCTCTTAGCTCATCTTTTTACAAACAAAGTTATTTGGGTCCACTTAGTCTCCATCATACTAACCCTTTTATCGAGATAAGAAATTCTACTAGAAGCCAAATAACTAACTAAATGGAGCCCACTTAATCATTTACAAACCACATGGAAAATCACGTCTCATACTCTTCACCCATTTTCTCTACCCCAAAGCTCTCACCACAAAAGACAAAAGGGGCATTCACATTCACCCTGATAAATCACACGTCGAGCTTAAGGTTTTTCGTTCTTGCTTGCATATTGATAAAATTTGTATTGTTTAGGTTTAATTAAATTTAAAAATAAATTCACTCAAAACCTCCGTTGTAAATCTCTTATTTAATGAATGAAAATTCCCATTCTCTGTTAGTTCAACTTTTTACTAACAAGATTATTTGGGTCCACTTAGTCTCCATCATACTAACCCTTTTAGCGAAATAACAAATTCTACTACAATCCAAATAACTAACTAAATGGACCCCACTTAATCATTCACAAACCATACTCAAAATCACGTGTCATACTCTTCACCCACTATCTCTACCCCAAAGCTCTCTCCACAAAAGGCAAAAAGGGCATTCACACTCACCCTGATGGATCACACGTCTTGCTTAAGGATTCTTCACTCTTGCTAGCATATTGATAAAATTAGTATTGTTTAGGTTTAATTAAATTTTAAAATAAAATCACTCAAAACCTCCTTTGTAAATCTCTTATTTAATACATCAAAATTCCCATTCTCTCTTAGCTCAACTTTTTACTAACAAGGTTATTTGGGTCCACTTAGTCTCTATCTTACTAACCCTTTTATCTAGATAACAAATTCTACTACAAGTAAAATAACTAACTAAATGGATCCCACATAATCATTTACAAACCACATGGAAAATCACGTCTCATACTCTTCAACCATTTTCTCTACCACAAAGCTCTCCTCACAAAAGACAAAAGGGGCATTCACATTCACCCTGATAAATCACAAGTCGAGCTTAAGGTTTTTCATTCTTGCTTGCATATTGATAAAAATTGTATTGTTTAGGTTTAATTAAATTTTAAAATAAATTCACTCAAAACCTCCTTTGTAAATCTCTTATTTAAGAAATCAAAATTCCCATTCTCTGTTAGTTCAACTTTTTACTAACAAGATTATTTGGGTTCACTTAGTCTCCATCACAGTAACCCTTTTATCGAGATAACAAATTCTACTACAAGCCAAATAACTAACTAAATGGATCCCACATAATCATTCACAAACCACATGCAAAATCACGTCTCATACTCTTCACCCAGTTTCTCTACCCCAAAGCTCCCACCCCAAAAGACAAAAAGGGCATTCACATTCACCGCGATGGATCACACGTCTAGCTTAAGGATTCTTCACTCTTGCTTGCATATTGATAAAATTAGTATTCTTTAGGTTTAATTAAATTTTAAAATAAATCACTCAAAATTTTCGTTCTAAATCTCTTATTTAAAAAATCAACATTTCCATTCTCTCTTAGTTCAAATTTTTACTCACAAGATTATTTGGGTCCACTTAGTCTCCATCATACTAACCCTTTTAGCGAGATAACAAATTCTACAACAAGCCAAATATCTAACTAAATGGACCCCACTTAATCATTCACAAACCATACTCAAAATCACGTGTCATACTCTACACCCACTATCTCTACCCCAAAGCTTTCTCCATAAAAGGCAAAAAGGGAATTCACACTCACCCTGATGGATCACACGTCTTGCTTAAGGATTCTTCACTCTTGCTTGCATATTGATAAAATTAGTATTGTTTAGGTTTAATTAAATTTTAAAATAAAATCACTCAAAACCTCCTTTGTAAATCTCTTATTTAATACATCAAAATTCCGATTCTCTCTTAGCTCAACTTTTTACTTACAAGGTTATTTGGGTCCACTTAGTCTCCATCATACTAACCCTTTTATCGAGATAACAAATTCTACTACAAGCTAAATAACTAATTAAATGGATCCCACTTAATCATTTACAAACCACATGCAAAATCACGTCTCATACTCTTCACCCACTTTCTCTACCCAAAAGCTCTCTCTACAAAAGACAAAAGGGGCATTCACATTCACCCTGATAGATCACACGTCGAGCTTAAGGATTTTTAATTCTTGCTTGCATATTGATAAAATTTGTGTTGTTTAGGTTAATTAAATTTTAAAATAAATTCACTCAAAACCTCCTTCGAAAATCTCTTATTTAATAAATCAAAATTCCCATTCTCTGTTAGTTCAACTTTTTACTAACAAGATTATTTGGGTTCACTTACTCTCCATCATACTAACCCTTTTATCGAGATAATAAATTCTACTACAAGCCAAATAACTAACTAAATGGATCCCACTTAATCATTTACAAACCACATGCAAAATAACGTCTCATACTCTTCACCCAGTTTCTCTACCCCAAAGCTCCCTCCCCAAAAGACAAAAACGGCATTCACATTCACCCTGATGGATCACACGTCTAGCTTAAGGATTCATCACTCTTGCTTGCATATTGATAAAATTAGTATTCTTTAGGTTTAATTAAATTTTAAAATAAAATCACTCAAAACCTTCTTTCTAAATCTCTTATTTGAAAAATCAACATTTCCATTTTCTCTTAGTTCAACTTTTTACTAACAAGATTATTTGGGTCCACTTAGTCTCCATCATACTATCCCTTTTAGGGAGAAAACAAATTCTACTACAAGCCAAATAACTAACTAGATGGACCCCACTTAATCATTCACAAACCATACTCAAAATCACGTGTCATACTCTTCACCCACTATCTCTACCCCAAAGCTCTCTCCACAAAAGACAAAAAGGGCATTCACACTCACCCTGATGGATCACACGTCTTGCTTAAGGATTCTTCACTTTTGCTAGCATATTGATAAAATTAGTATTGTTTAGGTTTAATTAAATTTTAAAATAAAATCACTCAAAACCTCCTTTGTAAATCTCTTATTTTATACATCTAAATTCCCATTCTCTCTTAGCTCATCTTTTTACTAACAAGATTATTTGGGTCCACTTAGTCTCCATCATACTAACCCTACTATCGAGATAGCAAATTCTACTACAAGGCAAATAACTAACTAAATAGACCCCACTTAATCATTCATAAACCACATACAAAATCAAGTCTCACACTATTCACCCACTTTCTCTACCCCAAAGCTCTCTCCACAAAAGACAAAAAGGGCATTCACACTCACCCCAATGGATCACGCATTTAGCTTAAGGATTCTTCACTCTTGGTTGCATATTGATAAAATTAGTATTGTTTAGGTTTAATTAAATTTTAAAATAAAATCACTGAAAACCTCCTCTGGAAATCTCTTATTTAATAAATCAAAATTCCCATTCTCTCTTAGTTCAACTTTGTAGTAACAAGATTATTTGGGTCGTCTTAATCTCTATAACACTAACCCTTTTATCGAGATAACAAATTCTACTACAAGCGAAATAACTAACTAAATGGACCCCACTTAATCATTCACAAATCACATGCAAAATCACGTCTCATACTCTTCACCCACTTCCTCTACCCCCAAGCTCTCTCCACAAAAGACCAAAAAGGCATTCACATTCACTCTGATAGATCACACGTCAAGCTTAAGGATTCTTCATTCTTGCTTGCATATTGATAAAATTTTTATTGTTTAGGTTTAATTTAATTTTAAAATAAAATCACTCAAAACCTCCTTTGTAAATGTCTTATTTAATAAATAAAAATTCCCATTCTCTCTTAGTTCCACTTTTTACTAACAAGATTATTTGGGTCCACATAGTCTCCATCATACTAACCCTTTAATCGAGATAACAAATTCTACTATAAGCCAAATAACTAACTAAATGGACCCCACCTAATCATTCACAAACCACATGCAAAATCACGTCTCATACTCTTCACCCATTTTCTCCACCCCAAAGCTCTGTACACCAAAGATAAAAAGGGAATTGACATTCACTCTGATAGATCACACGTCGAGCTTAAGGATTCTTCATTCTTGCTTGTAAATTGATAAAATTTGTATTGTTTAGGTTTAATTAAATTTCAAAATAAAATCACTCAAAACCTTCTTTGTAAATCTCTTATTTCATACATAAAAATTCCCATTCTCTCTTAGTTCAACCTTTTACTAACAAGATTGTTTGGGTCAACTTAGTCTCCATCATACTAACCCTTTTATCGAGATAACAAATTCTACTACAAGCCAAATAACTAACTAAATGGATCCCACTTAATCATTCACAGACCATATGCAAAATCACGTCTCATACTCTTCATCCACTTTCTCTACCCCAAAGCTCTCTCCACAAAAGACAAAACGGGCATTCACACTTACCCTGAGGGATCAGACATCTATCTTAAAGATTCTTCATTTTTGCTTGCATATTTATAAAAGTAGTATTGTTTAGGTTTAATTAAATTTTAAAATAAAATCACTCAAAACCTCCTTTGTAAATCTCTTATTTAATAAATCAAAATTCCCATTCTCTCTTAGTTCAACTTTTTACTAACAAGATTATTTGGGTCCACTTAGTCTCCATCATACTAACCCTTTTATCGAGATAACAAATTGTACTACAAGCCAAATAACTAACTAAATGGACCGCACTTAATCATTCACAAAACACATGCAAAATCACGTCTCATACTCTTCACACACTTTTGTCTACCCCAAAGATCTCTCCACAAAAGACAAAAAGGGCATTCACACTCACCCTGATGGATCACACGCCTAGCTTAAGGATTCTTCACTCTTGCTTGCATATTGATAAAATTAGTATTGTTTAGGTTTAATTAAATTTTAAAATAAAATCACTCAAAACCTCCTTTGTAAATCTCTTATTTAATAAATCAAAATTCCCATTCTCTCTTAGTTCAACTTTTTACTAACAAGATTATTTGGGTCCACTTAGTCCCCATCATATTAACCCTTTAATCGAGATAACAAATTCAACTACAAGCCAAATAACTAACTAAATGGACCCCACCTAATCATTCACAAACCAAATGCAAAATCACGTCTCATACTCTTCACCCACCTTCTCTATCCCAAAGCTCAGTCCACAAAAGACAAAATGGGCATTCACATTCACTCTGATAGATCACAGGTCGAGCTTAAGGATTCTTCATTCTTGCTTGCATATTGATAAAATTTGTATTGTTTAGGTTTAATTAAATTTTAAAATAAAATCACTCAAAACCTCCTTTGTAAATCTCTTATTTAATAAATCAAAATTCCCATTCTCTCTTAGTTCAACTTTTTACTAACAAGATTCTTTGGGTTCACTTAGTCTCCATCATACTAACCCTTTATCGACATAACAAATTCTACTACAAGCCAAATAACTAACTAAATGGATCCCACTTAATCATTGACAAACCACATGCAAAATCACGTCTCATACTCTTCACCCAGTTTCTCTACCCCAAAGCTCTCTCCACAAAAGATAAAAAGGGAATTCACACTCACCATGATAGATCACACGTGTAGCATAAGGATTCTTCACTCTTGCTTGCATATTGATAAAATTAGTATTGTTTAGGTTTAATTAAATTTTAAAATTAAATCACTCAAAACCTCCTTTGTAAATCTCTTATTTCAAAAATGAAAATTCCCATTCCTCTTTGTTCTACTTTTTACTAACCAGATTGTTTGGGTCCACTTAGTCTCCATCACATTAACCCTTTTATCGAGAAAACAAATTCTACTACAAGTGAAATAACTAACTAAATGGACCCCACTTAATCATTCACAAATCACATGCAAAATCACGTCTAAGACTCTTCACCCACTTTCTCTTCCCCAAAGCTCTCTCCACAAAAGGCAAAAAGAGCATTGACATTGACTCTGATAGATCACACGTCAAGCTTAAGGATTCTTCATTCTTGCTTGCATATTGATAAAAATTTGTATTGTTTAGGTTTAATTAAATTTTAAAATAAAATCACTCAAAACCTCCTTTGTAAATCTCTTATTAAATAAATAAAAATTCTCATTCTCTCTTAGTTCCACTTTTTACTAACAAGATTATTTGGGTCCACATAGTCTCCATCATACTAAATCTTTAATCAAGATAACAAATTCAACTACAAGCCAAATAACTAACTAAATGGACCCCACCTAATCATTCACAAACCAAATGCAAAATCACGTCTCACACTATTCACCCACCTTCTCTACCCCAAAGCTATGTCCACAAAAGACAAAATGGGCATTCACATTCACTCTGATAGATCACACGTCGAGCTTAAGGATTCTTCATTCTTGCTTGCATATTGATAAAATTTGTATTGTTTAGGTTTAATTAAATTTTAAAATAAAATCACTCAAAACCTCCTTTGTAAATCTCTTATTTAATAAATGAAAATTCCCATTCTCTCTTAGTTTAACTTTTTACTAACAAGATTCTTTGGGTTCACTTAGTCTCCATCATACTAACCCTTTATCGACATAACAAATTCTACTACAAGCGAAATAACTAACCACCTAATCATTCACAAACCATATGCAAAATCACGTCTCATACTCTTCACCCATTTTCTCCACCCCAAAGCTCTGTCCACAACAGATAAAAAGGAATTGACATTCACTCTGATAGATCACACGTCGAGCTTAAGGATTCTTCTTTCTTGCTTGTAAATTGATAAAATTTGTATTGTTTAGGTTTAATTAAATTTCAAAATAAAATCACTCAAAACCTTCTTTGTAAATCTCTTATTTAATACATAAAAATTCCCATTCTCTCTTAGTTCAACTTTTTACTAACAAGATTGTTTGGGTCAACTTAGTCTCCATCATACTAACCCTTTTATCGAGATAACAAATTCTACTACAAGCCAAATAACTGACTAAATGGATCCCACTTAATCATTCACAGACCATATGCAAAATCACGTCTCATACTCTTCATCCACTTTCTCTACCCCAAAGCTCTCTCCACAAAAGACAAAACGGGCATTCACCCTTACCCTGAGGGATCAGACATCTATCTTAAAGATTCTTCATTTTTGCATGCATATTTATAAAATTAGTATTGTTTAGGTTTAATTAAATTTTAAAATAAAATCACTCAAAACCTCCTTTGTAAATCTCTTATTTAATAAATCAAAATTCCCATTCTCTCTTAGTTCAACTTTTTACTAACAAGATTAGTTGGGTCCACTTAGTCTCCATCATACTAACCCTTTTATCGAGATAACAAATTGTACTACAAGCCAAATAACTAACTAAATGGACCGCACTTAATCATTCACAAAACACATGCAAAATCACGTCTCATACTCTTCACACACTTTTGTCTACCCCAAAGATCTCTCCACAAAAGACAAAAAGGGCATTCACACTCACCCTGATGGATCACACGCCTAGCTTAAGGATTCTTCACTCTTGCTTGCATATTGATAAAATTAGTATTGTTTAGGTTTAATTATATTTTAAAATAAAATCACTCAAAACCTCCTTTGTAAATCTCTTATTTAATAAATCAAAATTCCCATTCTCTCTTAGTTCAACTTTTTACTAACAAGATTATTTGGGTCCACTTAGTCCCCATCATATTAACCCTTTAATCGAGATAACAAATTCAACTACAAGCCAAATAACTAACTAAATGAACCCCACCTAATCATTCACAAACCAAATGCAAAATCACGTCTCATACTCTTCACCCACCTTCTCTACCCCAAAGCTCTGTCCACAAAAGACAAAATGGGCATTCACATTCACTCTGATAGATCACAGGTCGAGCTTAAGGATTCTTCATTCTTGCTTGCATATTGATAAAATTTGTATTGTTTAGGTTTAATTAAATTTTAAAATAAAATCACTTAAAACCTCCTTTGTAAATCTCTTATTTAATAAATCAAAATTCCCATTCTCTCTTAGTTCAACTTTTTACTAACAAGATTCTTTGGGTTCACTTAGTCTCCATCATACTAACCCTTTATCGACATAACAAATTCTACTACAAGCCAAATAACTAACTAAATGGATCCCATTTAATCATTGACAAACCACATGCAAAATCACGTCTCATACTCTTCACCCAGTTTCTCTACCCCAAAGCTCTCTCCACAAAAGATAAAAAGGGAATTCACACTCACCATGATAGATCACACGTGTAGCATAAGGATTCTTCACTCTTGCTTGCATATTGATAAAATTAGTATTGTTTAGGTTTAATTAAATTTTAATATTAAATCACTCAAAACCTCCTTTGTAAATCTCTTATTTCAAAAATGAAAATTCCCATTCCTCTTTGTTCTACTTTTTACTAACCAGATCGTTTGGGTCCACTTAGTCTCCATGACACTAACCCTTTTATCGAGAAAACAAATTCTACTACAAGTGAAATAACTAACTAAATGGACCCCACTTAATCATTCACAAATCACAAGCAAAATCACGTCTAAGACTCTTCACCCACTTTCTCTTCCCCAAAGCTCTCTCCACAAAAGGCAAAAAGAGCATTGACATTGACTCTGATAGATCACACGTCAAGCTTAAGGATTCTTCATTCTTGCTTGCATATTGATAAAAATTTGTATTGTTTAGGTTTAATTAAATTTTAAAATAAAATCACTCAAAACCTCCTTTGTAAATCTCTTATTTAATAAATAAAAATTCTCATTCTCTCTTAGTTCCAAATTTTACTAACAAGATTATTTGGGTCCACATAGTCTCCATCATACTAAATCTTTAATCAAGATAACAAATTCAACTACAAGCCAAATAACTAACTAAATGGACCCCACCTAATCATTCACAAACCAAATGCAAAATCACGTCTCACACTCTTCACCCACCTTCTCTACCCTAAAGCTATGTCCACAAAAGACAAAATGGGCATTCACATTCACTCTGATAGATCACACGTCGAGCTTAAGGATTCTTCATTCTTGCTTGCATATTGATAAAATTTGTATTGTTTAGGTTTAATTAAATTTTAAAATAAAATCACTCAAAACCTCCTTTGTAAATCTCTTATTTAATAAATGAAAATTCTCATTCTCTCTTAGTTTAACTTTTTACTAACAAGATTCTTTGGGTTCACTTAGTCTCCATCATACTAACCCTTTATCGACATAACAAATTCTACTACAAGCCAAATAACTAACTAAATGGACCCCACCTAATCATTCACAAACCATATGCAAAATCACGTCTCATACTCTTCACCCATTTTCTCCACCCCAAAGCTCTGCCCACAAAAGATAAAAAGGGAATTGACATCCACTCTGATAGATCACACGTCGAGCTTAAGGATTCTTCATTCTTGCTTGCAAATTGATAAAATTTGTATTGTTTAGGTTTAATTAAATTTCAAAATAAAATCACTCAAAACCTTCTTTGTAAATCTGTTATTTAATACATAAAAATTCCCATTCTCTCTTAGTTCAACTTTTTACTAACAAGATTGTTTGGGTCAACTTAGTCTCCATCATACTAACCCTTTTATCGAGATAACAAATTCTACTACAAGCCAAATAACTGACTAAATGGATCCCACTTAATCATTCATAGACCATATGCAAAATCACGTCTCATACTCTTCATCCACTTTCTCTACCCCAAAGCTCTCTCCACAAAAGACAAAACGGGCATTCACACTTACCCTGAGGGATCAGACATCTATCTTAAAGATTCTTCATTTTTGCTTGCATATTTATAAAATTAGTATTGTTTAGGTTTAATTAAATTTTAAAATAAAATCACTCAAAACCTCCTTTGTAAATCTCTTATTTAATAAATCAAAATTCCCATTCTCTCTTAGTTCAACTTTTTACTAACAAGATTATTTGGGTCCACTTAGTCTCCATCATACTAACCCTTTTATCGAGATAACAAATTGTACTACAAGCCAAATAACTAACTAAATGGACCGCACTTAATCATTCACAAAACACATGCAAAATCACGTCTCATACTCTTCACACACTTTTGTCTACCCCAAAGATCTCTCCACAAAAGACAAAAAGGGCATTCACACTCACCCTGATGGATCACACGCCTAGCTTAAGGATTCTTCACTCTTGCTTGCATATTGATAAAATTAGTATTGTTTAGATTTAATGAAATTTTAAAATAAAATCACTCAAAACCTCCTTTGTAAATCTCTTTTTTAAGAAATCAAAATTCCCATTCTCTCTTAGTTCAACTTTTTACTAACAAGATTATTTGGGTCCACTTAGTCTCCATCATACTAACCCTTTTATCGAGATATTAAATTGTACTACAAGCCAAATAACTAACTAAATGGACCGCACTTAATCATTCACAAAACACATGCAAAATCACGTCTCATACTCTTCACACACTTTTGTCTACCCCAAAGATCTCTCCACAAAAGACAAAAAGGACATTCACACTCACCCTGATGGATCACACGCCTAGCTTAAGGATTCTTCACTCTTGCTTGCATATTGATAAAATTAGTATTGTTTAGGTTTAATTAAATTTTAAAATAAAATCACTCAAAACCTCTTTTGTAAATCTCTTATTTAATAAATCAAAATTCCCATTCTCTCTTAGTTCAACTTTTTACTAACAAGATTATTTGGGTCCACTTAGTCCCCATCATATTAACCCTTTAATCGAGATAACAAATTCAACTACAAGCCAAATAACTAACTAAATGGACCCCACCTAATCATTCACAAACCAAATGCAAAATCACGTCTCATACTCTTCACCCACCTTCTCTACCCCAAAGCTCTGTCCACAAAAGACAAAATGGGCATTCACATTCACTCTGATAGATCACAGGTCGAGCTTAAGGATTCTTCATTCTTGCTTGCATATTGATAAAATTTGTATTGTTTAGGTTTAATTAAATTTTAAAATAAAATCACTCAAAACCTCCTTTGTAAATCTCTTATTTAATAAATCAAAATTCCCATTCTCTCTTAGTTCAACTTTTTACTAACAAGATTCTTTGGGTTCACTTAGTCTCCATCATACTAACCCTTTATCGACATAACAAATTCTACTACAAGTCAAATAACTAACTAAATGGATCCCACTTAATCATTGACAAACCACATGCAAAATCACGTCTCATACTCTTCACCCAGTTTGTCTACCCCAAAGCTCTCTCCACAAAAGATAAAAAGGGAATTCACACTCACCATGATAGATCACACGTGTAGCATAAGGATTCTTCACTCTTGCTTGCATATTGATAAAATTAGTATTGTTTAGGTTTAATTAAATTTTAAAATTAAATCACTCAAAACCTCCTTTGTAAATCTCTTATTTCAAAAATGAAAATTCCCATTCCTCTTTGTTCTACTTTTTACTAACCAGATCGTTTGGGTCCACTTATTCTCCATGACACTAACCCTTTTATCGAGAAAACAAATTCTACTACAAGTGAAATAACTAACTAAATGGACCCCACTTAATCATTCACAAATCACATGCAAAATCACGTCTAAGACTCTTCACCCACTTTCTCTTCCCCAAAGCTCTCTCCACAAAAGGCAAAAAGAGCATTGACATTGACTCTGATAGATCACAAGTCAAGCTTAAGGATTCTTCATTCTTGCTTGCATATTGATAAAAATTTGTATTGTTTAGGTTTAATTAAATTTTAAAATAAAATCACTCAAAACCTCCTTTGTAAATCTCTTATTTAATAAATAAAAATTCTCATTCTCTCTTAGTTCCACTTTTTACTAACAAGATTATTTGGGTCCACATAGTCTCCATCATACTAAATCTTTAATCAAGATAACAAATTCAACTACAAGCCAAATAACTAACTAAATGGACCCCACCTAATCATTCACAAACCAAATGCAAAATCACGTCTCACACTATTCACCCACCTTCTCTACCCCAAAGCTATGTCCACAAAAGACAAAATGGGCATTCACATTCACTCTGATAGATCACACGTCGAGCTTAAGGATTCTTCATTCTTGCGCATATTGATAAAAATTTGTATTGTTTAGGTTTAATTAAATTTTAAAATAAAATCACTCAAAACCTCCTTTGTAAATCTCTTATTTAATAAATGAAAATTCCCATTCTCTCTTAGTTTAACTTTTTACTAACAAGATTCTTTGGGTTCACTTAGTCTCCATCATACTAACCCTTTATCGACATAACAAATTCTACTACAAGCCAAATAACTAACTAAATGGACCCCACCTAATCATTCACAAACCATATGCAAAATCACGTCTCTATACTTTTCTTCACCCATTTTCTCCACCCCAAGCTCTGCCCACAAAAGATAAAAAGGGAATTGACATCCACTCTGATAGATCACACGTCGAGCTTAAGGATTCTTCATTCTTGCTTGCAAATTGATAAAATTTGTATTGTTTAGGTTTAATTAAATTTCAAAATAAAATCACTCAAAACCTTCTTTGTAAATCTGTTATTTAATACATAAAAATTCCCATTCTCTCTTAGTTCAACTTTTTACTAACAAGATTGTTTGGGTCAACTTAGTCTCCATCATACTAACCCTTTTATCGAGATAACAAATTCTACTACAAGCCAAATAACTGACTAAATGGATCCCACTTAATCATTCATAGACCATATGCAAAATCACGTCTCATACTCTTCATCCACTTTCTCTACCCCAAAGCTCTCTCCACAAAAGACAAAACGGGCATTCACACTTACCCTGAGGGATCAGACATCTATCTTAAAGATTCTTCATTTTTGCTTGCATATTTATAAAATTAGTATTGTTTAGGTTTAATTAAATTTTAAAATAAAATCACTCAAAACCTCCTTTGTAAATCTCTTATTTAATAAATCAAAATTCCCATTCTCTCTTAGTTCAACTTTTTACTAACAAGATTATTTGGGTCCACTTAGTCTCCATCATACTAACCCTTTTATCGAGATAACAAATTGTACTACAAGCCAAATAACTAACTAAATGGACCGCACTTAATCATTCACAAAACACATGCAAAATCACGTCTCATACTCTTCACACACTTTTGTCTACCCCAAAGATCACTCCACAAAAGACAAAAAGGGCATTCACACTCACCCTGATGGATCACACGCCTAGCTTAAGGATTCTTCACTCTTGCTTGCATATTGATAAAATTAGTATTGTTTACGTTTAATTATATTTTAAAATAAAATCACTCAAAACCTCGTTTCTAAATCTCTTATTTAATAAATCAAAATTCCCATTCTCTCTTAGTTCACCTTTTACTAACAAGATTATTTGGGTCCACTTAGTCCCCATCATATTAACCCTTTAATCGAGATAACAAATTCAACTACAAGCCAAATAACTAACTAAATGGACCCCACCTAATCATTCACAAACCAAATGCAAAGTCACGTCTCATACTCTTCACCCACCTTCTCTACCCCAAAGCTCTGTCCACAAAAGACAAAATGGGCATTCACATTCACTCTGATAGATCACAGGTCGAGCTTAAGGATTCTTCATTCTTGCTTGCATATTGATAAAATTTGTATTGTTTAGGTTTAATTAAATTTTAAAATAAAATCACTCAAAACCTCCTTTGTAAATCTCTTATTTAATAAATCAAAATTCCCATTCTCTCTTAGTTCAACTTTTTACTAACAAGATTCTTTGGGTTCACTTAGTCTCCATCATACTAACCCTTTATCGACATAACAAATTCTACTACAAGCCAAATAACTAACTAAATGGATCCCATTTAATCATTGACAAACCACATGCAAAATCACGTCTCATACTCTTCACCCAGTTTCTCTACTCCAAAGCTCTCTCCACAAAAGATAAAAAGGGAATTCACACTCACCATGATAGATGACACGTGTAGCATAAGGATTCTTCACTCTTGCTTGCATATTGATAAAATTAGTATTGTTTAGGTTTAATTAAATTTTAAAATTAAATCACTCAAAACCTCCTTTGTAAATCTCTTATTTCAAAAATGAAAATTCCCATTCTTCTTTGTTCTACTTTTTACTAACCAGATCGTTTGGGTCCACTTAGTCTCCATGACACTAACCCTTTTATCGAGAAAACAAATTCTACTACAAGTGAAATAACTAACTAAATGGACCCCACTTAATCATTCACAAATCACATGCAAAATCACGTCTAAGACTCTTCACCCACTTTCTCTTCCCCAAAGCTCTCTCCACAAAAGGCAAAAAGAGCATTGACATTGACTCTGATAGATCACACGTCAAGCTTAAGGATTCTTCATTCTTGCTTGCATATTGATAAAAATTTGTATTGTTTAGGTTTAATTAAATTTTAAAATAAAATCACTCAAAACCTCCTTTGTAAATCTCTTATTTAATAAATAAAAATTCTCATTCTCTCTTAGTTCCACTTTTTACTAACAAGATTATTTGGGTCCACATAGTCTCCATCATACTAAATCCTTAATCAAGATAACAAATTCAACTACAAGCCAAATAACTAACTAAATGGACCCCACCTAATCATTCACAAACCAAATGCAAAATCACGTCTCACACTATTGATCCACCTTCTCTACCCCAAAGCTATGTCCACAAAAGACAAAATGGGCATTCACATTCACTCTGATAGATCACACGTCGAGCTTAAGGATTCTTCATTCTTGCTTGCATATTGATAAAATTTGTATTGTTTAGGTTTAATTAAATTTTAAAATAAAATCACTCAAAACCTCCTTTGTAAATCTCTTATTTAATAAATGAAAATTCCCATTCTCTCTTAGTTTAACTTTTTACTAACAAGATTCTTTGGGTTCACTTAGTCTCCATCATACTAACCCTTTATCGACATAACAAATTCTACTACAAGCCAAATAACTAACTAAATGGACCCCACCTAATCATTCACAAACCATATGCAAAATCACGTCTCATACTCTTCACCCATTTTCTCCACCCCAAAGCTCTGTCCACAAAAGATAAAAAGGGAATTGACATTCACTCTGATAGATCACACGTCGAGCTTAAGGATTCTTCATTCTTGCTTGCAAATTGATAAAATTTGTATTGTTTAGGTTTAATTAAATTTCAAAATAAAATCACTCAAAACCTTCTTTGTAAATCTCTTATTTAATACATAAAAATTCCCATTCTCTCTTAGTTCAACTTTTTACTAACAAGATTGTTTGGGTCAACTTAGTCTCCATCATACTAACCCTTTTATCGAGATAACAAATTCTACTTCAAGCCAAATAACTGACTAAATGGATCCCACTTAATCATTCACAAACCATATGCAAAATCACGTCTCATACTCTTCCCCCACTTTCTCTACCCCAAAGCTGTCTCCACAAAAGACAAAAAGGGCATTGATACTTACCCTGATGGATCAGACATCTAGCTTAAGGATTCTTCACTCTTGCTTGCATATTTATAAAATTAGTATTGTTTAGGTTTAATTATATTTTAAAATAAAATCACTCAAAACCTCCTTTGTAAATCTCTTATTTAATTAATCAAAATTCCCATTGTCTCTTAGTTCAACGTTTTACTAATAAGATTATTTGGGTCCACTTAGTCTCCATCATACTAACCCTTTTATCGAGATAACAAATTGTACTACAAGCCAAATAACTAACTAAATGGACCACACTTAATCATTAAGAAAACACATGCAAAATCACGTCTCATACTCTTCACACACTTTCTCTACCCCAAAGATCTCTCCACAAAAGACAAAAATGGCATTCACAATCACCCTGATGGATCACACGTCTAGCTTAAGGATTCTTCACTCTTGCTTGCATATTGATAAAATTAGTATAATTTAGGTTTAATTAAATTTTAAAATAAAATCACTCAAAACCTCCTTTGTAAATCTCTTATTTAATAAATCAAAATTCCCATTCTCTCTTAGTTCAACTTTTTACTAACAAGGTTATTTGGGTCCACTTAGTCTCCATCATATTAACCCTTTAATCGAGATAACAAATTCAACTACAAGCCAAATAACTAACTAAATGGACCCCACCTAATCATTCACAAACCAAATGCAAAATCACGTCTCATACTCTTCACCCACCTTCTCTACCCCAAAGCTCTATCCACAAAAGACAAAATGGGCATTCACATTCACTCTGATAGATCACACGTCGAGCTTAAGGATTCTTCATTCTTGCTTGCATATTGATAAAATTTGTATTGTTTAGGTTTAATTAAATTATAAAATAAAATCACTCAAAACCTCCTTTGTAAATCTCTTATTTAATAAATCAAAATTCCCATTTCTTTATTTCAAATATGAAAATTCCCATTCCTCTTTATTTTACTTTTTACTAACCAGATTGTTTGGGTCTACTTAGTCTCCATCACACTAACCCTTTTATCGAGAAAACAAATTCCACTACAAGTCAAATAACTAACTAAATGGACCCCACTTAATCATTCACAAACCACATGCAAAATCACGTCTCATACTCTTCACCAACTTTCTCTTCCCCAAAGCTCTCTCCACAAAAGACAAAAAGAGCATTGACACTCACCCGGATGGATCACACGTCAAGCTTAAGGATTCTTCATTCTTGCTTTCAAATTGCTAAAATTTTTAGTGTTTAGGTTTAATTAAATTTTAAAATAAAATCACTCAAAACATCCTTTGTAAATCGCTTATTTAATAAATCAAAATTCCTAATCTCTCTTAGTTCAACTTTTAACGAACAAGATTCTTTGGGTTCACTTAGTCTCCATCATACTAACCCTTTTATCGACATAACAAATTCTACTACAAGCCAAATGACTAACTAAATGGATCACACTTAATCATTCACAAACCACATGCAAAATCACGTCCCACACTCTTCACCCACTTTCTCTACCCCACAACTCTCTCCACAAAAGACAGAAAGGGCATTCACACTCACCCTGATGGATCACACGTCTAGCTTAAGGATTCTTGACTCTTTCTTGCATATTGATAAAATTAGTATTGTTCAGGTCTAATTAAATTTTAAAATAAATTAACTCAAAACCTCCTTTGTAAATCTCTTATGTAAAAAATCAAAATTTCCATTCTCTTTTAGTTCAACTTTTTACTAACAAGATTATTTGGGTTCACTTAGTCTCCATCATACTAACACTTTTATCGAGATAACAAATTCTACTACAAGCCAAAGAACTAACTAAATGGACCCCACTTAATCATTCACAAACCACATGCAAAATCACGTCTCATACTCTTCACCCACTTTCTCTACCCCAAAGCTATCTCCACAAAAGACAAAAAGGGAATTCACACTCACCCTGATGGATCACACGTTTAGCTTAAGGATTCTTCACTCTTGCTTGCATATAGATAAAATTTGTATTGTTTAGCTTTAATTAAATTTTAAAATAAAATCACTCAAAACCTCCTTTGTAAATCTGTTATTTAAAAAATCAAAATAACCATTTCTCATAGTTCAACTTTTTACTAACAAGATTATTTGGGTCCACTTAGTCTCCACCATACTAACCCTTTTATCGAGATAACAAATTGTACTTCAAGCGAAATAACTAACTAAATGGACCCCACTTAATCATTCACAAACCACATACAAAATCACGTCTCACACTATTCACCCACTTTCTGTACCCCAAAGCTCTCTCCACAAAAGACAAAAAGGACATTCTCACTCACCATGATGGATCACATGTGTAGCTTAAGGATTCTTCACCCTTGCTTGCATATTGATAAAATTAGTATTGTTTAGGTTTAATTAAATTTTAAAATAAAATCATTCAAAACCTCCTTTGTAAATCTCTTATTTAATACATCAAAATTCCCATTCTCTCTTAGTACAACTTTCTACTAACAAGATTATTTGGGTCAACTTAGTCTCCTTCATACTAACCCTATTATCGAGATAACAAATTCTACTACAAGCCAAATAACTAACTAAATGGACCCCACTTAATCTTTCACAATCCACATGCAAAATCACGTCTCATACTCTTCACCCACTTTCTCTACCGCAAAGTTCTCTCCACAAAAGACAAAAAGGGCATACACACTCACCCTGATGGATCACACGTCTAGCTTAAGGATTCTTCACTCTTGCTTGCATATTGATAAAATTAGTATTGTTTAGGTTTAATTAAATTTTAAAATAAAATCACTCAAAACCTCCTTTGTAAATCTCTTATTTAATACATCAAAATTCCCATTCTCTCTTAGTACAACTTTTTACTAACAAGATTATTTGGGTCAACTTAGTCTCCATCATACTAACCCTATTATCGAGATAACAAATTCTACTACAAGCCAAATAACTAACTAAATGGACCCCACTTAATCATTCACAAACCACATACAAAATCACGTCTCACACTATTCACCCACTTTCTCTACCCTAAAGCTCTCTCCACAAAAGACAAAAAGGACATTCTCACTCACCATGATGGATCACATGTGTAGCTTAAGGATTCTTCACTCTTGCTTGCATATTGATAAAATTAGTATTGTTTATGTTTAATTAAATTTTAAAATAAAATCACTCAAAACCTCCTTTGTAAATCTCTTATTTAATACATCAAAATTCCCATTCTCTTAGTACAACTTTTACTAACAAGATTATTTGGGTCAACTTAGTCTCTATCATACTAACCCTATTATCGAGATAACAAATTCTACTACAAGCCAAATAACTAACTAAATGGACCCCACTTAATCATTCACAAACCACATGCATAATCACATCTCATACTCTTCACCCACTTTCTCTACCGCAAAGTTCTCTCCACAAAAGACAAAAAGGGCATACACACTCACCCTGATGGATCACACGTCTAGCTTAAGGATTCTTCACTCTTGCTTGCATATTGATAAAATTAGTATTGTTTAGGTTTAATTAAATTTTAAAATAAAATCACTCAAAACCTTCTTTTGTAAATCTCTGAATTAATAATTCAAAATTCCCATTCTCTCTTAGTTCAACTTTTTACTAACAACATTATTTGGGTTCACTTAGTCTCGATCATACTAACCCTTTTAGCTAGATAAGAAATTCTACAATAACCCAAACAACTAACTAAATGGACCCCACTTAATCATTCACAAACCACATGCAAAATCACTCTTCACCCACTTTCTTTACCCCAAAGCTCTCTCGACAAAACACAAAAAGGGAATTCACACTCACCATGATAGATCACACGTGTAGCATAAGAATTCTTCACTCTTGCTTGCATATTGATAAAATTAGTATTGTTTATGTTTAATTAAATTTTAAAATAAAATCACTCAAAACCTCCTTTGTAAATCTCTTATTTAATACATCAAAATTCCCATTCTCTCTTAGTACAACTTTTTACTAACAAGATTATTTGGGTCAACTTAGTCTCTATCATACTAACCCTATTATCGAGATAACAAATTCTACTACAAGCCAAATAACTAACTAAATGGACCCCACTTAATCATTCACAAACCACATGCATAATCACATCTCATACTCTTCACCCACTTTCTCTACCGCAAAGTTCTCTCCACAAAAGACAAAAAGGGCATACACACTCACCCTGATGGATCACACGTCTAGCTTAAGGATGCTTCACTCTTGCTTGCATATTGATAAAATTAGTATTGTTTAGGTTTAATTAAATTTTAAAATAAAATCACTCAAAACCTCCTTTGTAAATCTCTTATTTAATACATCAAAATTCCCATTCTCTCTTAGTACAACTTTTTACTAACAAGATTATTTGGGTCAACTTAGTCTCCATCATACTAACCCTATTATCGAGATAACAAATTCTACTACAAGCCAAATAACTAACTAAATGGACCCCACTTAATCATTCACAAACCACATACAAAATCACGTCTCACACTGTTCACCCACTTTCTCTACCCCAAAGCTCTCTCCACAAAAGACAAAAAGGACATTCTCACTCGCCCTGATGGATCACATGTGTAGCTTAAGGATTCTTCACTCTTGCTATCATATTGATAAAATTAGTATTGTTTAGGTTTAATTAAATTTTAAAATAAAATCACTCAAAACCTCCTTTGTAAATCTCTTATTTAAAACATCAAAATTCCCATTCTCTCTTAGTACAACTTTTTACTAACAAGATTATTTGGGTCAACTTAGTCTCCATCATACTAACCCTATTATCGAGATAACAAATTCTACTACAAGCCAAATAACTAACTAAATGGACCCCACTTAATCATTCACAATCCACATACAAAATCACGTCTCACACTATTCACCCACTTTATCTACCCCAAAGCTCTCTCCACAAAAGACAAAAAGGACATTCACACTCACCCTGATGGATCACATGTCTAGCTTTAGGATTCTTCACTCTTGCTTGCATATTGATAAAACTAGTATTGTTTAGGTTTAATTAAATTTTAAAATAAAATCACTCAAAACCTCCTTTGTAAATCTCTTATTTAATACATCAAAATTCCCATTCTCTCTTAGTACAACTTTTTACTAACAAGATTATTTGGGTCAACTTAGTCTCCATCATACTAACCCTATTATCGAGATAACAAATTCTACTACAAGCCAAATAACTAACTAAATGGACCCCACTTAATCATTCACAAACCACATGCAAAATCACGTCTCATACTCTTCACCCACTTTCTCTACCGCAAAATTCTCTCCACAAAAGACAAAAAGGGCATACACACTCACCCTGATGGATCACACGTCTAGCTTAAGGATTCTTCACTCTTGCTTGCATATTGATAAAATTAGTATTGTTTAGGTTTAATTAAATTTTAAAATAAAATCACTCAAAACCTTCTTTTGTAAATCTCTGAATTAATAATTCAAAATTCCCATTCTCTCTTAGTTCAACTTTTTACTAACAACATTATTTGGGTTCACTTAGTCTCGATCATACTAACCCTTTTAGCTAGATAAGAAATTCTACAATAACCCAAACAACTAACTAAATGGACCCCACTTAATCATTCACAAACCACATGCAAAATCACTCTTCACCCACTTTCTTTACCCCAAAGCTCTCTCGACAAAACACAAAAAGGGAATTCACACTCACCATGATAGATCACACGTGTAGCATAAGAATTCTTCACTCTTGCTTGCATATTGATAAAATTAGTATTGTTTAGGTTGAATTAAATTTTAAAATAAAATCACTCAAAACCTCCTTTGTAAATCTCTTATTTAATAAATAAAAATTCCCAATCTCTCTTACTTCAACTTTTTACTAACAAGATTATTTGGGTCCACTTAGTCTCCGTCATACTAACCCTTTTAGCGAGATAACAAATTCTACTATCAGGCAAACAACTAACTAAATGGACCCCACTTAATCATTCACAAACCACATTCAAAATCACAAGTCATACTCTTCACCCACTATCTCTACCCCAAAGCTCTCTCCACAAAAGGCAAAAAGGGCATTCACACTCACCTGGATGGATCACACGTCTTGCTTAAGGATTCTTAACTCTTGCTTGCATATTGATAAAATTAGTATTGTTTAGGTTTTATTAAATTTTAAAATAAAATCACTCAAAATGTCCTTTGTAAATCTCTTATTTAATAAATCAAAATTCCCATTCTCTCTTAGTTCAACTTTTTACTAACAGGATTATGTGGGTCGTCTTAGTCTCCATCATATTAACCCTTTAATCGAGATAACAAATTCTACTATAAGCCAAATAACTAACTAAATGGACCCCACTTAATTATTCACAAACCACATGCAAAATCACGTCTCACACTGTTCACCCACTTTCTCTACCCCAAAGCTTTCTCCACAAAAGACTAAAAGGGCATTCACATTAATCACACGTCCAGCTTAAGGATTCTTCATTCTTGCTTGCATATTGATAAAATTTGTATTGTTTAGGTTTAATTAAATTTTAAAATAAAATCACTCAAAACCTCCTTTGTAAATCTCTTATTTAATAAATCAAAATTCCCATTCTCTCTGAGTATATCTTTTTACTAACAAGATTATTTGGGTTCACTTAGTCTCCATCATACTAAACCTTTTATCGAGATAAGAATTTCTACTACAAGACAAATAACTAACTAAATGGACCCCACTTAATCATTCACAAACCACATGCAAAATCACGTCTCACACTCTTCATCCACTTTCTCTACCCCAAAGCTCTCTCCACAAAAGACAAAAACGGCATTCACACTCACCCTGATACATCACATGTCTAGCTTAAGGATTCTTCACTCTTGCTTGCATAATGATAAAATTTGTATTGTTTAGGTATAATTAAATTTTAAAATAAAATCATTCAAAAACGCCTTTGTAAATCTCTTATTTAATACATCAAAATGCCCATTCTCTCTTAGTTCAACTTTTTACTAACAAGATTACTTGGGTCCACTTAGTCTCCATCATACTATCCCTTATCTCGAGATAACAAATTCTACTACAAGCAGAATACCTATCTAAATAGACCCCACTTAAACATTCACAAACAACATGCAAAATCACGCCTCATAATCTTCACCCAAATTCACTACCCGAAAGCTATCTCCATAAAAGACAAAAAGGGCATTCACACTCACCCTGATGGATCACACGTCTAGCTTAAGAATTCTTCACTCTGACTTGCATATTGATAAAATTAGTATTGTTGAGGTTCAATTAAATTTTAAATTAAAATCACCCAAAACCTCCTTTGTAAATCTCTTATTTAATAAATCAAAATTCCCATTCTCTCTTAGTATAACTTTTTACTAACAAGATTATATGGGTTCACTTAGTCTCCATCAGACTAAACCTTTTATCGAGATAACAAATTCGACTACAGGACAAATAACTAACTAAATGGAGTCCACTTAATCATTCACAAACCACATGCAAAATCACGTCTCATACTCTTCACCCACTGTCTCTACCCCAAAGCTCTCTCCAGAAAAGATAAAAAGGGCATTCACACTCACGCTGATGGATAACACGTCGAGCTTAAGGATTCTTCACTCTTGCTTGCTTATTGATAAAATTTATATTGTTTAGGTTTAATTAAATTTTAAAATAAAATCACTCAAAAGCTCCTTTGTAAATCTCTTATTTAATACCTCAAAATTACCATTCTCTCTTAATTCAACTTTTTACTAACAAGATTATTTGGGTTCACTTAGTGTCCATCATACTAACCCTTTTATCGAGATAACAAATTCTACTACAAGCCAAATGACTAACTAAATGGACCCCACTTAATCATTCACAAACCACATGCAAAATCACGTCTCATACTCTTCACCCACTTTCTTTACCCCAAAGCTCTCTCCACAAAAGACAAAAAGGGAATTCACACTCACCCTTATACATCACACGTCTAGCTTAAGGATTCTTCACTCTTGCTTGCATATTGATAAAATTTGTATTGTTTAAGTTTAATTAAATTTTAAAATAAAATCACTCAAAACCTGCTTTGTAAATCTCTTATTTAATAAATCAAAATTCCCATTCTCTCTTTGTTCAACTTGCTACTAACAAGATTATTTGGGTTAACTTATTCTCCATCATACTAACCCTTATCTCGAGATAAGAAATTATACTACAAGCCAAATAACTAACTAAATGGACCCCACTTAATCATTCACAAACTACATGTAAAATCACGTCTCATACTCTTCATCCACTTTCTCTACCCCAAAGCTCTCTCCATAAAAGACAAAAACGGCATTCACACTCACCCTGATACATCACACGTCTAGCTTAAGGATTCTTCACTCTTAGTTGCATATTGATAAAATTAGTATTGTTTAGGTTCAATTAAATTTTAAAATAAAATCACCCAAAACCTCCTTTGTAAATCTCTTATTTAATCAATCAAAATTCCCATTCTCTCTTAGTATAACTTTTTACTAACAAGATTATTTGGGTTCACTTAGTCTCCATCAGACTAAACCTTTTATCGAGATAACAAATTCTACTATAGGCCAAATAACTAACTTAATGGACCCAACTTAATCATTCACAAACCACATGCAAAATCACGTCCCATAGTCTTCACCCACTTTCTTTACCCCAAAGCTTTCTCCACAAAAGATAAAAAGGGCTTTCACACTCACCCTGATACATCACACGTCTAGCTTAAGGATTCTTCACTCTTGCTTGCATATTGATAAAATTTGTATTGTTTCGGTTTAATTAAATTTTAAAATAAAATCACCCAAAACCTCCTTTGTAAATCTCTTATTTAATAACTCAAAATTCCCATTCTCTCCTAGTTCAACTTGTTACTAACAATATTATTTGGGTTCACTTAGTCTCCATTATACTAACCCTTTTATCGAGATAACAAATTCTACTACATGCCAAATAACTAACTAAATGGACCCCACTTAATCATTCACAAACCACATCCAAAATCACGTCTCATACTCTTCACCCACTTTCTCTACACCAAAGCTCTCTCCACAAAAGACAAAAAGGGCATTCACACTCACCCTGATACATCACACTTCTAGCTTAAGGATTCTTCAATCTTGCTTGCATATTGATAAAATTAGTATTGTTTAGGTTTAATTATATATTCAAATAAAATCACTCCAAACCTCCTTTGTAAATATCTTATTTAATAAATCAAAATTCTAATTTTCGCTTAGTTCAACTTTTTACATACAAGATTAATTGCGTTCACTTAGTCTCCATCAGACTAACCCTTTTACCGAGATAACAAATTCTACTACAAGTCAAATAACACACTAAATGGACCCCACTTAATCACTCACAAACCATATGCAAAATCACGTCTCATACTTTTCATCCATTTGCTCTACCCCAAAGCTCTCTCCACAAAACACAAAAAGGGCATTCACACTCACCCGGATGGATCACACGTCTAGCTGAAGGATTCTTCACTCTTGCTTGCATATTGATAAAATTTGTATTGTTTACCTTTAATTAAATTTTAAAATAAAATCACTCAAAACCTCCTTTGTAAATCTCTTATTTAATAAATAAAAATTCCCATTCCCTCTTTGTTCAACTTTTTACTAAAAGGATGATTTGGGTCCACTTAGTCTCCATCATACTAACCCTTTTATCGAACAACAAATTTTACTACAAGCCAAATAACTAACTAAATTGACCCCACTTAATCATTCAAAAACCACATGCAAAATCACGTCTCATACACTTCACCCAGTTTCTCTACCCCAAAGCTCTATCCACAAAAGATAAAATGGGAGTTTACACTCACCCTGATGGATCACACGTCTAGCTTAAGGATTCTTCACTCTTGCTTGCATATTGATAAAATTAGTATTGTTTAGGTTTGATTAAATATTCAAATAAAATCACTTTAAACCTTCTTTGTAAATTTCTTATTTAATACATCAAAATTCCCATTCTCTCTTACTTCAACTTTTTACTAACAAGATTTTTTGGGTCCACTTAGTCTCCATCATACTAACCCTTTTACCGAGATAACAAATTCTACTATAAGCCAAATAACACACTAAATGGACTCCACTTAATCATTCACAAACCACATGAAAAATCACATCTCATCCATTTTCTCTACCCCGAAGCTCTCTCCACAAAATACAAAAAGCGCATTAACACTCACCCTGATGGATCACACGTCTAGCTTAAGGATTCTT
This sequence comes from Canavalia ensiformis, assembly GCA_026541065.1. NCBI lineage: Eukaryota > Viridiplantae > Streptophyta > Magnoliopsida > Fabales > Fabaceae > Canavalia > Canavalia ensiformis. The sequence goes on along the minus strand of JAMKYM010000329.1, from coordinate 36,607 downwards.
CACTCTTGCTTGCATATTGATAAAATTTGTATTGTTTAGGTTTAATTAAATTTTAAAATAAAATCACTCAACCTCCTTTGTAAATCTCTTATTTAATAAATCAAAATTCTCATTTTCTCTTAGTTCAACTTTTTACTAACAGGATTATTTGGGTGCACTTAGTCTCCATCATACTAAGCCTTTTATCGAGATAACAAATTCTACTACAAGCCAAATAACTAACTAAATGGACCCCACTTAATCATTCACAAACCACATGGGAAATCACGTCTCATACACTTCACCCAGTTTCTCTACCCTAAAGCTCTCTCCACAAAAGATAAAATGGGCATTTACACTCACCCTGATGGATCACATGTCTAGCTTAAGGAATCTTCACTCTTGCTTGCATATTGATAAAATTAGTATTGTTTAGGTTTGATTAAAGTTTAAAATAAAATCACTTCAAACCTTCTTAGTAAATCTCTTATTTAATACATCAAAATTCCCATTCTCTCTTACTTCAACTTTTTACTAACAAGATTTTTTGGGTCCACTTAGTCTCCATCATACTAACCCTTTTATCGACATAACAAATTCTACTATAAGCCAAATAAGTAACTAAATGGACTCCACTTAATCATTCACAAACCACATGAAAAATCACGTCTCATACTCTTCACCCACTTTCTCTACCCCGAAGCTCTCTCCATAAAAGACAAAAAGGGGATTCACACTCACCCTGATAGGTCACACGTCTAGCTTAAGGATTCTTCACTCTTGCTTGCATATTGATAAAATTAGTATTGTTTAGGTTTAATTAAATTTTAAAATAAAATTACTCAAAACCTCCTTTTTAAATCTCTTATTTAATAAATAAAAATTCCCATTCTCTCTTTGTTCAAATTTTTACTAACAAGATTATTTGGGTCCACTTAGTCTCCATCATACTAACCCTTTTATCGAGATAACAAATTTTACTACAAGCCAAATAACTAACAAAATGGACCCGACTTAATCATTCACAAACCACATGCAAAATCACGTCTCACACTCTTCACCCGCTTTCTCTACCCCAACGCTCTCTCCACAAAAGACAAAAAGGGCATTCACACTCACCCCTATAGATCACACGTCTAGCTTAAGGATTCTTCACTCTTGCTTGCATATTGATAAGATTAGTATTGTTTAGGTTTGATTAAATTTTAAAATAAAATCACTCAAAACCTCTTTTGTCAATCTCTTATTTAATAAATCAAAATTCCCATTCTCTCTGTTCAACTTTTTACTAACAAGATTATTTGGGTCCACTTAGTCTCCATCATACTAACCCTTTTATCGAGATAAGAAAATCTACTACAAGCCAAATAACTAACTAAATGGGCCCCACTTAATCATTCACAAACCACATGCAAAATCACGTCTCATACTCTTCACCCACTTTCTCTACCCCAAACCTCTCTCCACAAAAGACAAAAATGGCATTCACACTCACCCTGATAGATCACACGTCTAGCTTAAGGATTCTTCACTCTTGCTTGCATATTGATAAAATTAGTATTGTTTAGCTTGATTAAATTTAAAAATAAAATCACTCAAAACCTCCTTTGTTAATCTCTTATTTAATAAATCAAAATTCCCATTCTCTCTTTGTTCAACTTTTTACTAACAAGATTATTTGGGTCCACTTAGTCTCCATCATATTGACCCTTTTATCGAGATAACAAATTCTACCACAAGCCAAATAACTAACTAAATGGGCCCCACTTAATCATTCACAAACCACATGCAAAGTCACGTCTCATACTCTTCATCCACTTTCTCTACCCGAAAGCTCTCTCCACAAAAAACAAAAAGGGCATTCACACTCACCCTGATGGATCACACGTGTAGCTTAAGGATGCTTCACTCTTTCTTGCATATTGATAAAATTTGTATTGTTTAGGTTTAATTAAATTTTAAAATAAAATCACTCAAAACCTCCTTGGTAAATATCTTATTTAATAAATCAAAATTCCAATTTTCTCTTAGTTCAATTGTTTACTAACAAGATTATTTGGGTCCACTTAGTCTCCATCACACTAACCTTGTTATCGAGATAACAAATTCTACTCTAAGCCAAATAACTAACTAAATGGATCCCACTTAATCATTCACAGACCACATGCAAAATCACGTCTCATACGCTTCACCCACTTTCTCTACCCCGAAGCTCTCTCCACAAAAGATAAAAAGGGCATTCACACTCACCCTGATGGATCACACGTCTAGCTTAAGGATTCTTCACTCTTTCTTGCATATTGATAAAATTTGTATTGTTTAGGTTTAATTAAATTTTAAAATAAAATCACTCAAAACCTCCTTTGTAAATATCTTATTTAATAAATCAAAATTCCAATTTTCTCTTACTTCAACTTTTTACAAACAAGATTATTTGGGTCCACTTAGTCTCCATCATACTAACCCTTTTATCGAGATAAGAAATTCTACTACATGCCAAATAACTAACTAAATGGATCCCACTTAATCATTCACAAACCACATGCAAAATCACGTCTCACACTCCTCACCCACTTTCTCTACAAAGACAAAGAGGGCATTCACACTCACCCTGATGGATCACACGTCTAGCTTAAGGATTCTTCACTCTTGCTTGCATATTGATAAAATTAGTATTGTTTAAGTTTGATTAAATTTTAAAATAAAATCACTCAAAACCTCCTTTGTAAATCTCTTATTTAATAAATCAAAATTCCCATTCTCTCTTTGTTCAACTTTTTACTAACAAGATTATTTGGGTCCACTTAGTCTCCATCATACTAACCCTTTAATCGAGATAACAAATTCTACTACAACCCAAATAACTAACTAAAAGGACCCCACTAAATCATTAACAAACCACATGCAAAATAAGGTCTCACCCTCTTTACCCACTTTCTCTACCCCAAAGCTCTCAGCACAAAAGACAAAAATGGCATTCACACTCACCCCAATGGATCACGCGTCTAGCTTAAGGATTCTTCACTCTTGCTTGCATATTGATGAAATTAGTATTGTTGAGGTTTAATTAAATTTTAAAATAAAATCACTCAAAACCTCCTTGGTAAATATCTTATTTAATAAATCAAAATTCCAATTTTCTCTTAGTTCAACTTTTTACTAAGAAGATTATTTGGGTCCACTTAGTCTCCATGATACTAACCCTGTTATCGAGATAACAAATTCTACTATAAGCCAAATAACTAACTAAATGGACCCCACTTAATCATTCGCAAACCACATGCAAAATCACGTCTCATACTCTTCACCCACTTTCTTTATCCCAAAGCACTCTCCACAAAAGACAAAAAGGGCATTCACACTCACCCTTATAGATCACACGTCTAGCTTAAGGATTCTTCACTCTTGCTTGCATCTTGATAAAATTAGTATTGTTTAGGTTTGATTAAATTTTAAGATAAAATCACTCAAAACCTCTTTTGTAAATCTCTTATTTAATAAATCAAAATTCCCGTTCTCTCTTTGTTTAACTTTTTACTAACAACATTATTTGGGTCCACTTAGTCTCCATCATACTAACCCTTTTATCGAGATAACAAATGCTACTACAAGCCAAATAACTAACTAAATGGGCCCCACTTAATCATTCACAAACCACATGCAAAATCACGTCTCACATCTTCACCCACTTTCTCTTACATCGAAGATCTCTACACAAAAGACAAAAAGGGCATTCACACTCACCCTGATGGATCACACGTCTAGCTTAAGGATTCCTCACTCTTTCTTGCATATTGATAAAATTTGTATTGTTTAGGTTTAATTAAATTTTAAAATAAAATCACTCAAAACCTCCTTGGTAAATATCTTATTTAATAAATTAAAATTCCAATTTTCTCTTAGTTCAACTTTTTACTTACTAGATTATGTGGGTCCACTTAGTCTCCATCATACTAACCCTGTTATCGAGATAACAAATTCTATTATAAGCAAAATAACTAACTAAATGGACCCCACTTAATCATTCGCAAACCACATGAAAAATCACGTCTCATACTCTTCACCCACTTTCTCTACCCGAAGCTCTCTTCACAAAAGAAAAAAAGGGCATTCACACTCACCCTTATAGATCACACGTCTAGCTTAAGGATTCTTCACTCTTGCTTGCATATTGATAAAATTAGTATTGTTTAGGTTGATTAAATTTTAAAATAAAATCACTCAAAACTTTCTTTGTAAATCTCTTATTTAAAAAATCAAAATTCTAATTCTCTCTTATTTCAACTTTTTACTAACAAGATTATTTGGGTCCACTTACTCTCCATCATAGTAACCCTTTTATCAAGATAACAAATTCTAATACAAGCCAATGAACTAACTATATTGACCCCACCTAATCATTCACAAACCACACACAAAATCACGTCTCATACTCTTTACCCACTTTTTCTCCCCCAAAGCTCTCTCCACAAAAGAAAAAAAGGGCATTCACACTCACCCTTGCAGATCACTCGTCTAGATTAAGGATTCTTCACTCTTGCTTGCATATTGATAAAATCAGTATTGTTTAGGTTGATTAAATTTTAAAATAAAATCACTCAAAACCTCCTTTGTAAACCTCTTTTTAATAAATCAAAATTACCATTCTCTCTTTGTTCAACTTTTTACTAACAAGATTATTTGGGTCCACTTAGTCTCCATCATACTAACCCTTTTATCGAGATAACAAATTCTACTACAAACCAAATAACTAACTAAATGGGCCCCACTTAATCATTCACAAACCACATGCAAAATCACGTCTCACACTCTTCACCCACTTTCTCTACCCCAAAGCTCTCTCCACAAAAGACAAAAAGGGCATTCACACTCACCCTGATGGATCACACGTCTAGCTTAAGGATTCTTCACTCTTTCTTGCATATTGATAAAATTTGTATTGTTTAGGTTTAATTAAATTTTAAAATAAAATCACTCAAAACCTCCTTGGTAAATATTTATTTAATAAATCAAAATTCCAATTGTCTCTTAGTTCAATTTTTTACTAACAAGATTGTTTGGGTCCACTTAGTCTCCATCACACTAACCCTGTTATCGAGATAACAAACTCTACTCTAAGCCAAATAACTAACTAAATGGATCCCACTTAATCATTCACAAACCACATGCAAAATCACGTCTCATACGCTTCACCCACTTTCTCTACCCCGAAGCTCTCTCCACAAAAGATAAAAAGGGCATTCACACTCACCCTGATGGATCACACGTCTAGCTTAAGGATTCTTCACTCTTTCTTCCATATTGATAAAATTTGTATTATTTAGGTTTAATTAAATTTTAAAATAAAATCACTCAAAACCTCCTTTGTAAATATCTTATTTAATAAATCAAAATTCCCAGTCTCTATTAATTCAACTTTTTACTAACAAGATTATTTGGGTCCACTTAGTCTCCATCAGACTAACCCTTTTATCGATAGAACAAATTCTACTACAAGCCAAAGAACTAACTAAATTGACCCCACCTAATCATTCACAAACCACACACAAAATCACGTCTCGTTTTCTTCACCCACTTTTTCTACCCCAAAGCTCTCTCCACAAATGACAAAAAGGGCATTCACACTCACCCTGATAGATCACACATCTAGCTTAAGGAGTCTTCACTCTTGCTTGCATATTGATAAAAGTTGTATTGTTTAGGTTTAATTAAATTTTGAAATAAATTCACTCAAAACCTCCTTTGTAAATCTCTTATTTAATAAATCAAAATTCTCATTCTCTCTTAGTTCAACTTTTTCCTAACAAGATTATTTGGGTCCACTTAGTCTCCATCATACTAACCCTTTTATCGAGATAACAAATTCTACTACAACCCAAATAACTAACTAAATGGACCCGACTTAATCATTCACAAACCACATGCAAAATCACGTCTCATACTCTTCACCTCTCATACTCTTCACCCGCTTTCTCTACCCCAACGCTCTCTCCACAAAAGAGAAAAAGGGCATTCACACTCACCCTGATGGATCACACGTCTAGCTTAAGGATTCTTCACTCTTGCTTGCATATTGATGTAATTAGTAATGTTTAGGTTTAATTAAATTTTGAAATAAAATCACTCAAAACCTCTTTTGTAAATCTCTTATTTAATAAATCAAAATTTCCATTCTCTCGTAATTCAACCTTTTACTAACAAGATTATTTGGGTCCACTTAGTCTCCACCATGCTAACCCTTTTATCGAGATAACAACTTCTACTACAAGATAAACAACTAACTAAATGGACCCCACTCAATCATTTACAAAGCACATGCAAAATCACGCGTCTAGCTTTAGGATTCTTTACTTTTGCTTGCATATTGATAAAATTAGTATTGTTCAGGTTTAATTAAATTTTAAAATAAAATCACTCAAAACCTCCTTTGTAAATCTCTTATTTAAAAATCAAAATTCCCAGTCTCTCTTAGTTCAACTTTTTACTTACAAGATTATTTGGGTCCACTTAGTCTCCCTCAGACTAACCCTTTTATCGATATAACAAATTGTACTACAAGCCAAATAACTAACTAAATGGACCCCACTAAATCATTAACGAACCACATGCCAAATAAGGTCTCATACTCTTCACCCACTTTCTCTACCCCAAAGCTCTTTGCACAAAAGACAAAAAGGGCATTCACACTCACCCCAATGGATCACGCGTCTGGCTTAAGGATTCTTCACTCTTGCTTGCATATTGATGAAATTAGTATTGTTGAGGTTTAATTAAATTTTAAAATATAATCACTCAAAACCTCCTTTGTAAATCTCTTATTTAAAAATCAAAATTCCCAGTCTCTCGTAGTTCAACTTTTTACTAAGAAGATTATTTGGGTCCACTTAGTCTCCATCACACTAACCCTTTTATCGATATAACAAATTCTACTACAAGCCAAATAACTAACTAAATGGACCCCACTAAATCCTGAACAAACCACATGCTAAATTAGGTCTCATACTCTTCACCCATTTTCTCTACCCCACAGCTCTCTCCAAAAAAGACAAAAAGGGCATTCACACTCACCCTGATGCATCACACGTATAGCTTAAGGATTCTTCGCTCTTGCTTGAATATTGAAAAAATTAGTATTGTTTAGCTTTAATTAAATTTTAAAATAAAATCACTCAAAACCTCCTTTTGTAAATCTCTTATTTAATAAATCAAAATTCCCATTCTCTCTTAGTTCAACTTTTTACTAACAAGATTTTTTTGGTCCACTTAGTCTCCATCACACTAACCCTTTTATTGAGATAACAAATTCTACTACAAGCCAAAGAACTAACTAAATTGACCCCACCTAGTCATTCACAAACCACACGCAAAATCACGTCTCATACTCTTCACCCACTTTTTCTACCCCAAAGCTCTCTCCACAAAAGACAAAAAGGGCATTCACACTCACCCTGATGGATCACATGTCTAGCTTAAGGATTCTTCACTCTTGCTTGCATATTGATAAAATTAGTATTGTTTAGCTTTAATTAAATTTTAAAATAAAATCACTCAAAACCTCCTTTGTAAATCTCTTATTTAATAATCAAAATTCCCAGTCCCTCTTAATTCAACTTTTTACTAACAAGATTATTTGGGTCCAGTTAGTCTCCATCACACTAACCCTTTTATCGAGATAACAAATTCTACTACAAGCCAAATAACTAACTAAATGGACCCCACTTAATCATTCACAAACCACATGCAAAATCACGTCTCACACTCTTCACCCACTTTCTCTACCCCAAAGCTTTCTCTACAAAAGACAAAAAAGGCATTCATATTCTTACTGATGGATGACACGTCTAGCTTAAGGATTCTTTACTCCTGCTTGCATATTGATGTAATTAGTAATGTTTAGGTTTAATTAAATTTTGAAATAAAATCACTCAAAACCTCTTTTGTAAATCTCTTATTTAATAAATCAAAATTTCCATTCTCTCTTAGTTCAACTTTTTACTAACAAGATTATTTGGGTCCACTTAGTCTCCACCATACTAACCCTTTTATCGAGATAACAGATTCTAATACAAGCCAAACAACTAACTAAATGGATCCCACTTCATCATTTACAAAGCACATGCAAAATCAAGTCTCCTACTCTTCACCCCCTTTTTCTACCCCAAAGCTCTCTGCACAAAATACAAAAAGGGCATTCACACTCACCCCAATGGATCACGTGTCTAGCTTTAGGATTCTTCACTCTTGTTTGCATATTGATAAAATTAGTATTGTTGAGGTTTAATTAAATTTTAAAATAAAATCACTCAAAACCTCCTTTGTAAATCTCTTATTTAAAAATCAAAATTCCCAGTCTCTCTTAATTCAACTTTTAACTAACAAGATTATTTGGGTCCACTTAGTCTCCATCACACTAACCCTTTTATCGAGATAACAAATTCTACTACAAGCCAAATAACTAACTAAATGGACCCCACTTAATCAATCACAAACCACATGCAAAATCACGTCGCACACTCTTCACCCACTTTCTCTACCCCAAAGTTTTCTCTACAAAAGACAAAAAGGGCATTCACACTCACCCTGATGGATCACACGTCTAGCTTAAGGATTCTTCACTCTTGCTTGCATATTGATGTAATTAGTAATGTTTAGGTTTAATTAAATTTTGAAATAAGATCACTCAAAACCTCTTTTGTAAATCTCTTATTTAATAAATCAAAATTTCCATTCTCTCTTAGTTCAACTTTTTACTAACAAGATTATTTGGGTCCACTTAGTCTCCACCATACTAACCCTTTTATCGAGATAACAAATTCTACTACAAGCCAAACAACTAACTAAATGGACCCCACTTAATCATTTACAAAGCACATGCGAAATCATGTCTCATACTCTTCACCCACTTTTTCTACCCCAAAGCTCTCTGCACAAAATACAAAAAGGGCATTCACACTCACCCCAATTGATCACGCGTCTAGCTTTAGGATTCTTCACTCTTGCTTGCATATTGATAAAATTAGTATTGTTGAGGTTAAATTAAATTTTAAAATAAATTGACTCAAAAACTCCTTTGTAAATCTCTTATTTAAAACTCAAAATTCGCAATCTCTCTTAGTTCAACTTTTTACTTAAAAGATTATTTGGGTCCACTTAGTCTCCATCAGACTAACCCTTTTATCGAGATAACAAATTCTACTACAAGGCAAATAACTAACTAAATGGACCCCACTTAATCATTCACAAACCACATGCAAAATCACGTCTCACACTCTTCACCCACTTTCTCTACCCCAATGTTTTCTCTACAAAAGACAAAAAGGGCATTCACACTCACCCTGATGGATCACACGTCTAGCTTAAGGATTCTTCACTCTTGCTTGCATATTGATGTAATTAGTAATGTTTAGGTTTAATTAAATTTTGAAATAAGATCACTCAAAACCTCTTTTGTAAATCTCTTATTTAATAAATCAAAATTTCCATTCTCTCTTAGTTCAACTTTTTACTAACAAGATTATTTGGGTCCACTTAGTCTCCACCATACTAACCCTTTTATCGAGATAACAAATTCTACTACAAGCCAAACAACTAACTAAATGGACCCCACTTAATCATTTACAAAGCACATGCAAAATCATGTCTCATACTCTTCACCCACTTTTTCTACCCCAAAGCTCTCTGCACAAAATACAAAAAGGGCATTCACACTCACCCCAATTGATCACGCGTCTAGCTTTCGGATTCTTCACTCTTGCTTGCATATTGATAAAATTAGTATTGTTGAGGTTTAATTAAATTTTAAAATAAATTAACTCAAAAACTCCTTTGTAAATCTCTTATTTAAAACTCAAAATTCCCAATCTCTCTTAGTTCAACTTTTTACTTACAAGATTATTTGGGTCCACTTAGTCTCCATCAGACTAACCCTTTTATCGATATAACAAATTCTACTACAAGCCAAATAACTAACTAAATGGACCCCACTAAATCATGAACAAACCACATGCTAAATCAGGTCTCATACTCTTCACCCATTTTCTCTACCCCAAAGCTCTCTCCAAATAAGACAAAAAGGGCATTTACACTCACCCCAATGGATCACACGTCTAGCTTAAGGATTCTTCACTCTTGCTTGCATATTGAAAAAATTAGTATTGTTTACCTTTAATTAAATTTAAAATAAAATCACTCAAAACCTCCTTTTGTAAATCTCTTATTTAATAAATCAAAATTCCCATTCTCTCTTAGTTCAACTTTTTACTAACAAGATTTTTTGGGTCCACTTAGTCTCCATCATACTAACCCTTTTATTGAGATAACAAATTCTACTACAAGCCAAAGAACTAACTAAATTTACCCCACCTAATCATTCACAAACCACACGCAAAATCACGTCTCATACTCTTCACCCTATTTTTCTACCCCAAAGCTCTCTCCACAAAAGACAAAAAGAGCATTCACACTAACCCTGATGGATCACACGTCTAGCTTAAGGATTCTTCACTCTTGCTTGCATATTGATAAAATTAGTATTGTTTAGCTTTAATTAAATTTTAAAATAAAATCACTCAAAACCTCCTTTGTAAATCTCTTATTTAAAAATCAAAATTCCCAGTATCTCTTTGTTCAACTTTTTACTAACAAGATTATTTGGGTCCACTTAGTCTCCATCACACTAACCCTTTTATCGAGATAACAAATTCTACTACAAGCCAAATAAATAACTAAATGGACCCCACTTAATCATTCACAAACCACATGCAAAATCACGTCTCACACTCTTCACCCACTTTCTCTACCCCAAAGCTTTCTCTACAAAAGACAGAAAGGGCATTCACACTCTTACTGATGGATCACACGTCTAGCTTAAGGATTCTTCACTTTGCTTGCATATTGATGTAATCAGTAATGTTTAGGTTTAATTAAATTTTGAAATAAAATCACTCAAAACCTCTTTTGTAAATCTCTTATTTAATAAATCAAAATTTCCATTCTCTCTTAGTTCAACTTTTTACTAACAAGATTATTTGGGTCCACTTAGTCTCCACCACACTAACCCTTTTATCGACATAACAAATTCTACTACAAGCCAAACAACTAAGTAAATGGACCCCACTTAATCATTTACAAATCACATGCAAAATCACGTCTCATACTCTTCACCCACTTTTTCTACCCCAAAGCTCTCTGCACAAAATACAAAAAGGGCATTCACACTCACCCCAATGGATCACGCTTCTAGCTTTAGGATTCTTCACTCTTGCTTGCATATTGATAAAATTAGTATTGTTGAGGGTTAATTAAATTTTAAAATAAAATCACTCAAAACCTCCTTTGTAAATCTCTTATTTAAAAATCAAAATTCCCAGTCTCTCTTAATTCAACTTTTTACTAACAAGATTAATTGGGTCCACTTAGTCTCCATCACACTAACCTTTTTATCGAGATAACAAATTCTACTACAAGCCAAATAACTAACTAAATGGACCCCACTTAATCATTCACAAACCACATGCAAAAATACGTCTCACACTCTTCACCCACTTTCTCTACCCCAAAGCTTTCCCTACAAAAGACAAAAAGGGCATTCACACTCACCCTGATGGATCACACGTCTAGCTTAAGGATTCTTCACTCTTGCTTGCATATTGATGTAATTACTAATGTTTAGGTTGAATTAAAATTTGAAATAAGATCACTCAAAACCTCTTTTGTAAATCTCTTATTTAATAAATCACAATTTCCATTCTCTCTTAGTTCAACTTTTTACTAACAAGATTATTTGGGTCCACCTAGTCTCTACCATACTAACCCTTTTATCGAGATAACAAATTCTACTACAAGCCAAACAACTAACTAAATGGACCCCACTTAATCATTTACAAAGCACATGCAAAATCACATCTCATACTCTTCACCCACTTTTTCTACCCCACAGCTCTCTGCACAAAATACAAAAAGGGCATTCACACTCACCCCAATGGATCACGCGTCTAGCTTTAGGATTCTTCACTCTTGCTTGCATATTGATAAAATTAGTATTGTTGAGGTTTAATTAAATTTCAAAAATAATATCACTCAAAACCTCCTTTGTAAATCTCTTATTTAAAAATCAAAATTCCCAGTCTCTCTTAGTTCAACTTTTTACTTACATGATTATTTGGGTCCACTTAGTCTCCATCAGACTAACCCTTTTATCGATATAACAAATTCTACTACAAGCCAAACAACTAACTAAATGGATCCCACTAAATCATTAACAAACCACATGCAAAATAAGGTCTCATACTCTTCACCCACTTTCTCTACCCCAAAGCTCTCTGCACAAAAGACAAAAAGGGCATTCACACTCACCCCAATGGATCACACGTCTAGCTTAAGGATTCTTCACTCTTGCTTGCATATTGATGAAATTAGTATTGTTGAGGTTTAATTAAATTTTAAACTATAATCACTCAAAACCTCCTTTGTAAATCTCTTATTTAAAAATCAAAATCCCAGTCTCTCGTAGTTCAACTTTTTACTAACAAGATTATTTGGGTCCACTTAGTCTCCATCAAACTAACCCTTTTATCGATATAACAAATTCTACTACAAGCCAAATAACTAACTAAATGGACCCCACTAAATCATGAACAAACCACATGCTAAATCAGGTCTCATACTCTTATCCCATTTTCTCTACCCCAAAGCTCTCTCCAAAAAAAACAAAAAAAAAAAAAAAAAAAAAAAAGGGCATTCACTCACCCGATGCATCACTAGTCTGGGTTAAGGATTCTTCACTCTTGCTTGCATATTGATAAAAATTAGTATTGTTTAGGTTTAATTAAATTTTAAAATAAAATCACTCAAAACCTCCTTTTGTAAATCTCTTTATTTAATAAATAAAATTCCCATTCTCTCTTAGTTCAACTTTTTACTAACAAGATTTTTGGGTCCACTTAGTCTCCATCATAACTAACCTTTTATTGAGATAACAAATTCTACTACAAGCCAAAGAACTAACTAAATTGACCTCACCTAATCATTCACAGCCACGTAAAATCACGTCTCATACTCTTCACCTCTTTTTTCTACCCAAAGCTCTATCCTGGACAAAAAAGGCGTTCACACTCACCCTGATGGATCACACGTCTAGCTTAAGGATTCTTCACTCTTGCTTACATATTGATAAAATTAGAATTGTTTAGCTGTAGTTAAATTTTAAAATAAAATCACTCAAAACCTCCTTCGTAAATCTCTTATTTAAAAATCAAAATTCCCAGTATCTCTATTTTCAAATTTTTACTAACAAGATTATTTGGGTCCACTTAGTCTCCATCACACTAACCCTTTCATCGAGATAACAAATTCTACTACAAGCCAAACAACTAACTAAATGGACCCCACTTAATCATTTACAAAGCACATGAGAAATCATGTCTCACACTCTTCCCCTTTTTCTTCCCCCAAGCTCTCCACAAAATACAAAAAGGGCATTCACACTCACCCCAATTGATCACGCGTCTAGCTTTAGGATTCTTAACTCTTGCTTGCATATTGATAAAATTAGTATTGTTGAGGTTTAATTAAATTTTAAAATAAAATGACTCAAAAACTCCTTTGTAAATCTCTTATTTAAAAATCAAAATTCCCAATCTCTCTTAGTTCAACTTTTTACTTACAAGATTATTTGGGTCCACTTAGTCTCCATCAGACTAACCCTTTTATCGATATAACAAATTCTACTACAAGCCAAAAAACTAACTAAATGGACCCCACTAAATCATTAACAAACCACATGCAGAATAAGGTCTCATACTCTTCACCCACTTTCTCTACCCCAAAGCTCTCTGCACAAAAGAAAAAAAGGGCATTCACACTAACCCCAATGGATCACGCGTCTAGCTTAAGAATTCTCACTCTTTGCTTGCATATTGATGAAAGTAGTATTGTTGACGTTTAATTAAATTTTAAAATAAAATCACTCAAAACCTCCTCTGTAAATCTCTTATTTCAAAATCAAACTTCCCAGTCTCTCTTAGTTCAACTTTTTACTAACAAGAATATTTAGGTCCACTTAGTCTCCATCAGACTAACCATTTTATCGATATAACAAATTCTACTACAAGCCAAATAACTAACTAAATGGATCCCACTAAATCATGAACAAACCACATGCTAAATCAGGTCTCATACTCTTCACCCATTTTCTCTACCCCAAACCTCTCTCCAAAAAAGACAAAAAGGGCATTCACACTCACCCTGATGGATCACACGTCTAGCTTAAGGATTCTTCACTCTTGCTTGCATATTGAAAAAATTAGTATTGTTTACCTTTAATTAAATTTTAAAATAAATCCTTTCAAAAATCTTTTATAAATCTCTTATTTAATAAATCAAAATTCCCATTCTCTCTTAGTTAAACTTTTTACCAACAAGTTTAATTGGGTCCACTTAGTCTTCATCATACTAACCCTTTTATCGAGATAACAACTTCTACTACAAGCCAATGAACTAACTAAATTGACCCACCTAATCATTCACAAAACATGCACAAAATCATGTCTCATACTCTTCACCAATTTTTTCTACCCCAAGCTCACTCCCTGAAAATACAAAAAGGGCATTCACACTCACCCCATGGGATCACGCGTCTAGCTTTAGGATTCTTCTATCTTGGTTGCATATTGATAAAATTTGTATTGTTGAGGTTTAATTAAATTTTAAAATAAAATCACTCAAAACCTCCTTTGTAAATCTCTTATTTAAAAATCAAATTCCCATTCTATCTTGTTCAAACTTTTTACTAAAAGATTATTTGGGTCAACTTAGTGTCCATCAGATAACCCTTTTTATCGATATAACAAATTCTACTACAAGCCAAATAACTAACTAAATGGACCCCACTAAATCATTAACAAACCACATGCAAAATACGTCACATACTTTTCCACCCGCTTTCTCTACCCCAAAACTGCTCTCCATAAAAGACAAAAGGGCATTCACACTCTCATACTTTAATGGATCCACACGTCTAGCTTAAGATTCTTCACTCTTGCTTGCATATTGATAAAATTAGTATTGTTGATGTTTAATTAAATTTTAAAAATAAAATAACTCAAAACCTCCTTTATAAATCTCTTATTTAAAAATCAAAATTCCATTCTCTTAATTCAACTTTTTACCTACAAGATTATTTGGGTCCACTTAGTCTCATCACTATCCCTTTTATCGATATAACAAATTCTACTAAAAGCCAAATAACTAACTAATGGAGCCCACTAAATCATGAACAAACCACATACAAATCAGGTCTCATACTCTTACCCATTTTCTCTACCAAAGCTCTCTCCAAATAAGACAAAAAGGGCATTTTTATCACTTCTGATGGATCACACGTCTAGCTTAAGGATTCTTCACTCTTGCTTGCATATTGAAAAAATTAGTATTGTTTACCTTTAATTAAATTTAAAATAAAGTCACTCAAAAAACCTCCTTTGTAAATCTCTTATTTAATAAATCAAAATTCCCATTCTCTCTTAGTTCAACTTTTACTAACAAGTTATTTGGGTCCACTTAGTCTCCATCATACTAACCCTTTTATCGAGATAACAAATTCTACTACAAGCCAAATAACAAACTAAATGGACCCACTTAATCATTCACAAACCACATGCATAATCACGTGTCATACTCTTCACCCACTTTCTCTACACCAAAACTCTCTCCACAAATGACAAAAAGGGCATTCACACTCACCCTGATGGATCACACGTCTAGCATAGGTATTCTTCACTCCTCCTTGCATATTGATGTAATTAGTAATGTTTAGCTTTAATTAAATTTTAAAAATAAAATCACTCAAAACCTCTTTTGTAAATCTCTTATTTAATAAATCAAAATTTCCCATTCTCTCTTAGTTCAACTTTTTACTAACAAGATTATTTGGGTCCACTTAGTCTCCACTATACTAACCCTTTTATTGAGATAACAAATTATACTACAAACCAAACAACTAAGTAAATGGACCCCACTTAATCATTTACAAAGCACATGCAAAATCACGTCTCATACTCTTCACCCACTTTTTCTACCCCAAAGCTCTCTCCACAAATACAAAAAGGGCATTCACACTACCCCCATGGATCACGCTATTAACTTTAGATTCTTCATTCTTGCTTGCATATTGATAAAATTAGTATTGTTTAGATTTAATGAAATTTTAAAAAATAAAATCACTCAAAACCTCCTTTGTAAATCTCTTATTTAAAAATCAAAATTCCCGCCTCTCTCTTAATTCAACTTTTTTAATAACAAGATTATTTGGGTCCACTTAGTCTCCATCACACTAACCCTTTTATCGAGATAACAAATTCTACTACAAGCCAAATAACTAACTAAATGGACCCCACTTAATCATTCACAAAACACATGCAAAATAACGTCTCACACTCTTCACCCACTTTCTCTACCCCAAAGCTTTCTCTACAAAAGACAAAAAGGGCATTCACACTCACCCTGATGGATCACACATCTAGCTTAAGGATTCTTCACCATTGCTTGCACATTGATGTAATTGGTATGTTTAGGTTTAATTAAAATTTGAATTAAGATCACTCAAAACCTCTTTTTGTAAATCTCTTATTTAATAAATCAAAATTTCCATTCTCTCTTAGTTCAACTTTTTACTAACAAGATTATTTGGGTCCACTTAGTCTCCACCATACTAACCCTTTTATCGAGATAATAAATTCTACTACAAGCCAAACAACTAACTAAATGGACCCACTTAATCATTTACAAAGCATGAAAATCACGTGTCACATACTTCACCACTTTTTCATTCTTTCTGCGACAAATACAAAGGGCATTCACACTCACCCTAACATCAAATCTAGCTTTAGGATTCTTCACTCTTGCTTGCATATTGATAAAATTAGTATTGTTGAGGTTTAATTAAATTTTAAAATAAAATCACTCAAAACTCCTTAAGTAAATCTCTTATTTAAAAATCAAAATTCCAAGTCTCGTGGATTCAAACTTTTACTAACAAGATTATTTGGGTCATTCAGTTCATCGACTAACCTTATATCGATATAACAAATTCTACTACAAGCCAAATAACTAACTAAATGGACCCACTAAATCATGAACAAACCACATGCTAAATCAGGTCTCATACTCTTCACCCATTTTCTCTGCTCTCTCCAAATAAGACAAAAAGGGCATTTAGACTCAAATGGATCCCATTGCATTGGTATTGTTGAAAAAATTACTATTGTTTACCTTTAATTAAATTTAAAATAAAATCACTCAAAACCACCTTTGTAAATCTCTTTTTAATAAATCAAAATTCCATTCTCTCCTAGTTCAACTTTTACTAACAAGATTTTTGGGTCACTTAGTGTCCATCATACTAACCCTTTTATTGAGATAACAAATTCTACTACAAGCCAAAGAACTAACTAAATTTACCCCACCTAATCATTCACAAACCACACGAAAAATCACGTCACATACTCTTCACCCACTTTTTCTACCCCAAAGCTCTCTCCACAAAAGACAAAAAGGGCATTCACACTCACCCTGATGGATCACACGTCTAGCTTAAGGATTCTTCACTCTTGCTTGCATATTGATAAAATTAGTATTGTTGAGGTTTAATTAAATTTTAAAATAAAATCACTCAAAACCTCCTTTGTAAATCTCTTATTTAAAAATCAAAATTCCCAGTATCTCTTAATTCAACTTTTTGCTAACAAGATTATTTGGGTCCACTTAGTCTCCATCACACTAACCCTTTTATCGAGATAACAAATTCTACTACAAGCCAAATAACTAACTAAATGGACCCCACTTAATCATTCACAAACCACATGCAAAATCACGTCTCACACTCTTCACCCACTTTCTCTACCCCAAAGCTTTCTCTACAAAAGACAGAAACGGCATTCACACTCTTACTGATGGATCACACGTCTAGCTTAAGGATTCTTCACTCTTGCTTGCATATTGATGTAATTAGTAATGTTTAGGTTTAATTAAATTTTGAAATAAAATCACTCAAAACCTCTTTTGTAAATCTCTTATTTAATAAATCAAAATTTCCATTCTCTCTTAGTTCAACTTTTTACTAAAAAGATTATTTGGGTCCACTTAGTCTCCACCACACTAACCCTTTTATCGAGATAACAAATTCTACTACAAGCCAAATAACTAACTAAATGGACCCCACTTAATCATTTACAAACCACATGCAAAATCACGTCTCCCTACTCTTCACCCACTTTTTCTACCAAAAAGTCTCTCCACAAATGACAAAAGGGCATTCCCTCACCCTCTTGAATGGATCACGCTTCTAGCTTTAGGATTCTTCACTCTTGCTTGCATATTGATAAAATTAGTATTGTTGAGGTTTAATTAAATTTTACAATAAAATCACTCAAAATCTCCTTTGTAAATCTCTTATTTAAAAATCAAAATTCCCAGTCTCTCTTAATTCAACTTTTATAACAAGATTATTTGGGTCCACTTAGTCTCCATCACACTAACCCTTTTTATCGAGATAACAAATTCTACTACAAACTCAAATAACTAACTAAATCACCCCACTTAATCATTCACAAACCACATGCAAAATCACATCTCGCTCTTCACCACTTTCTCTACCCCAAAGCTTTCCCTAAAAGACAAAAAGGGCATTCACACTACCCGATGGATCACACTCAAGTTTTCACTCTAAGATGTAATTAGTAATGTTTGGGTTTAATTAAAAAATTTGAAATAAGATCACTCAAAACCTCTTTTTAAATCTTGCAAATCAAAATTTCCATAAAATTAGTATTGTTTAGGTCCACTTATTTAACTATTTTAAAATAAAATCACTCGAGAAAACTCTGGTAAATCATTTACAAAGCACATTTAAAATCAATACTCTTCACCCATTTTTCTACCCCATTCCCATTCATTCTCTTAGTTTAGGATTCTTCACTCTTCTTGTTGATAAAATTATTGTTGAGGTTTAATTAAATTTTAAAAAAAATCACTCAAAACCTCCTTTGTAAATCTCTTATTTAAAAATCAAAATTCGGTCTCTCTTTAGTTCAACTTTTTACTTACATGATTATTTGGGTCCACTTAGTTATCGGACAATCCTTTTATCGATATAACAAATTCTACTACAAGCCAAATAACTAACTAAATGGACCCCACTAAATCATTAACAAACCACATGCAAAATAAGGTCTCACACTCTTCACCCACTTTCTCTACCACAAAGCTCTCTGCACAAAAGAAAAAAAGGGCATTCACACTCACCCCAATGGATCACGCATCTAGCTTAAGGATTCTTCACTCTTTCTTGCATATTGATGAAATTAGTATTGTTGACGTTTAATTAAATTTTAAAATAAAATCACTTAAAACCTCCCTTGTAAATCTCTTATTTAAATCAAAAATTTCCCATTCTCTCTTAGTTCAACTTTTTACTAACAAGATTATTTAGGTCCACTTAGTCTCATCCCTTTAAACTCTTTTATCGATATAACAAATTCTACTACAAGCCAAATAACTAACTAAATGGACCCCACTAAATCATGAACAAACCACATGCTAAATCAGGTCTCATACTCTTCACCCATTTTCTCTACCCCAAACCTCTCTCCAAAAAAGACAAAAAGGGCATTCACACTCACCCTGATGGATCACACGTCTAGCTTAAGGATTCTTCACTCTTGCTTGCATATTGAAAAATTAGTTTGTTTTACATTAAATTTTAAAATAAAATCGCTCAAAACCTCCTTTTTGTAAATCTTTATTTACAAATCAAAACTCCCATAAATTCACGCACTAAAATTAAACCATAGTCTCAAACCCTCCTTTGATAAAAATTCTAATACAAGTCAAACAACTAACTAAATTAAATCTTTCAAAAGCACATGCAATCGTGTTTCTTCAACCACTTTTTTCTGCAGCTTTCTCTTCAGTTCAGCTTTACTTTCTTGCTTGCATATTGATAAAATTAGTATTGTTGAGGTTTAATTAAATTTTTAAAAGAAAATCACTCAAAACGTTACTTTGTAAATCTCTATTTAAAATCAAAAATTCCAGTCTCTTAGTTCAACTTTTACTAAAAGATTATTTGGTCCACTTAGTGTCCATCGAGATATAACAAATTCTACACAAGCCAAATAACCTAAATGGACCCCACTAAATCATTAACAAACCACATGCAAAATGAGGTCTCATACTCTTGACCCACTTTCTCTGAAACTCTGCACTGAAAAGACCAAAAGTGGCATTCACACTCCTTTAATGGATCACGCGTCTAGCTTAAGGATTCTTCACTCTTGCTTGCATATTGATAAAATTAAATTGTTTGATGTTTAATTAAATTTTAAAATAAAATAACTCAAAACCTCCTTTTTAAATCTCTTATTTAAAAGTCAAAATTCCCATTCTCTCTTAATTCGACTTTTTACTAACAAGATGATTTGGGTCCACTAAGTCTCCATCAGACTATCCCTTTTATCGAGATAACAAATTCTACTACAAGCCAAATAACTAACTAAATGGACCCAACTAATCATTCACAAACCCACATGCAAAATCATCTCACACTCTTCACCCACTTTCTCTACCCCAAAACTCTTCCCAAATAGACAAAAGGGCATTCACACTCCGCAGATGGATCCCGTTTAGCTTTAGGATTCTTCACTCTTGCTTGCATATTGATGTAAGTGTTAAATGTTTAGGTTTAATTAGATTTTAAAATAAAATCACTCAAAACCTCTTTGTAAATCTCTTATTTAATAAATCCAAAATTTCCATTCTCTCTTGAGTTCAACTTTTTACTAACAAGTTATTTGGGTCACTTAGTCTCCACCATACTAACCCTTTTATCGAGATAACAAATTATACTACAAGCCAAACAACTAAGTAAACGGACCCCACTTAATCATTTACAAAGCACATGCAAAATCACGTCTCATACTCTTCACCCACTTTTTCTACCCCAAAGCTCTCTGCACAAAATACAAAAAGGGCATTCTGCTCACCCGATGGATCACGCTTCTAGCTTTAGGATTCTTCACTCTTGCTTGCATATTGATAAAATTAGTATTGTTGAGGTTTAATTAAATTTTAAAATAAAATCACTCAAAACCTCCTTTGTAAATCTCTTATTTCAAAATCAAAATTCCCAGTCTCTCTTAATTCAACTTTTTACTAACAAGATTATTTGGGTCCAACAGTCTCCATCACACTAACCTCTATTATCGAGATAACAAATTCTACTACAAGCCAAATAACTAACTAAATGGACCCCACTTAATCATTCACAAACCACATGCAAAATCATCTCATACTCTTCACCCACTTTCTTTACCCAAAACTTTCTGCACAAAAGACAAAAAGGGCATTCCTCACCTTTTGATGGATCACGTCTAGCTTAAGGTTTCTTCACTCTTGCTTGCATATTGATGTAATTAGTAATGTTAAGGTTTAATTAAAATTTGAAATAAGATCACTCAAAACCTCTTTTGTAAATCTCTTATTTAAGAAATCAAAATTTCCATTCTCTCTTAGTTAAGTTTTTACCTAACAAGATTATTTGGTTCCACTTAGTCTCCACCATACTAACCCTTTTATCGAGATAACAAATTCTACTACAAGCCAAACAACTAAATAAATGGACCCCACTTAATCATTTACAAAGCACATGCAAAATCATGTCTCATACTTCCCCCACTTTTTTCTACCCCAAACTCTCTCACCTGAAAAATACAAAAAGGGCATTCACACTCACCCCAATTGATCACGCGTCTAGCTTTAGGATTCTTCACTCTTGCTTGCATATTGATGAAATTGGTATTGTTGAGGTTTAATTAAATTTTAAAATATAATCACTCAAAACCTCCTTTGTAAATCTCTTGTTTAAAAATCAAAATCCCAGTCTCTCGTAGTTCAACTTTTTACTAACAAGATTATTTGGATCCACTTAGTCTCCATCAGACTAACCATTTTATCGATATAACAAATTCTACTACAAGCCAAATAACTAACTAAATGGACCCCACTAAATCATGAACAAACCACATGCTAAATCAGGTCTCACACTCTTCTCCCACTTTCTCTACCCCAAAGCTCTCTCCAAAAAAGCAAAGAGGGCATTCACACTCACCGATGGATCACGTCCTAGCGTAAGGATTCTTGATCTTGCTTGCATATTGATAAAATTAGTATTGTTTAGCTTTAATTAAATTTTAAAATAAAATCACTTAAAACCTCCTTTGTAAATCTCTTATTTAAAAATCAAAATTCCCAGTCTCTCTTAATTCAACTTTTTACAAACAATATTATTTGGGTCCACTTAGTCTCCATCAGACTAACCCTTTTAGCGATATAACAAATTCTACTACAAGGCAAATAACTAACTAAATGGACCGCACCAAATCATTAACAAACCACATGCTAAATCAGGTCTCATACTCTTCATCCACTTTCTCTACCCCAAAGCTCTCTCCAAAAAAGACAAAAAGGGCACTCACACTCACCCTGATGGATCACACAACTAGCTTAAGGATTCTTCCCTCTTGCTTGCTTATTGAAAAAATTAGTATTGTTTACCTTAAATTAAATTTTAAAATAAAATCACTCAAAACCTCCTTTGTAAATCTCTTATTTAATAAATCAAAATTCCCATTCTCTCTTAGTTCAACTTTTTACTTACAAGATTATTTGGGTCCACTTAGTCTCCATCAGACTAACCCTTTTATCGATTTAACAAATTCTACTAAGAGCCAAATAACTAACTAAATGAACCCCACTAAATCATTAACAAACCACATGTAAAATAAGGTCTCACACTCTTCACCCACTTTCTTTACCCCAAAGCTCTCTGCACAAAAGACAAAAAGGGCATTCACACTCACCCCAATGGATCACGCATCTAGCTTAAGGATTCTTCACTCTTGCTTGCATATTGATAAAATTAGGTTTAATTAAATTTTAAAATAAATCACTCAAAACCTCCTTTGTAAATCTCTTATTTAATAATTCCAAATTCCCATTCTCTTTAGTTCAATGTTTTACTAACAAGATTATTTGGGTTCACTTAGTCTCCATCAGACTAACCCTTTTATCGAGATAACAAATCCTACTACAATCCAAATAACTAAGTAAATGGACCCCACTTAATCATTCACAAACCACATGCAAAATCACGTCTCATACTCTTCACCCACTTTCTCTACCCCAAAGCTCTCTCCACAAAACACAAAAAAGGTATTCACAGTCACCCTGATAGATCACACGTCTAGCTTAAGGATTCTTCACTCTTGCATGCATATTGATAAAATTAGTATTGTTTAGCTTTAATTAAATTTTAAAATAAAATCACTCGAAACCTTCTTTGTAAATCTCTTATTTAATAAATCAAAATTCCCATTCTCAATTAGTATATCTTTTTACTAACAAGATTATTTGGGTTCACTTAGTCTCCATCATACTAACCCATTTACCGATATAACAAATTCTACTACAAGCCAAATAAGTAACTAAATGGACCCCACTAAATCATTAACAAACCATATGCAAAATAAGGTCTCATACTCTTCACCCACTTTCTCTACCCCAAAGCTCTCTGCACAAAAGACAAAAAGGGCATTCACTCACTTTATGGATCAAGTCACAAATTCTTCACTCTTGCTTGGATATTGATAAAATTAGTATTGTTGAGGTTTAATTAAATTTTAAAATAAAATCACTCAAAACCTGCTTTCTAAATATCTTATTTAAAATTCAAAATTCCCAGTCTCTCTTAATTCCACTTTTTACTAACAAGATTATTTGGGTCCACTTCGTCTCCATCTGACTAACGCTTTTATCGATATAACAAATTCTACTACAAGCCAAATAACTAACTAAATGGACCCCACTAAATCATTAACAAACCACATGCTAAATCAGGTCTCATACTCTTGACCCACTTTCTCTACCCCAAAGCTCTCTCCAAAAAAGACAAAAAGGGCATTCACACTCACCCTGATGGATCACACGTCTAGCTTAAGGATACCTCACTCTTGCTTGCATATTGAAAAATTAGTATTGTTTACCTTTAATTAAATTTTAAAATAAAATCACTCAAAACCTCCTTTGAAATCTCTTATTTAATAAATCAAAATTCCCATTCTCTCTTAGTTCGACTTTTTACTAACAAAATTTTTTTGGTCCACTTAGTCTTTATCATACTAACCCTTTTATCGAGATACCAAATTCTACTACAAGCCAAGGAACTAACTAAATTGACCCCACCTAATCATTCACAAACCACACGCAAAATCACGTCTCAAACACTTCACCCAATTTTTCTACCCCAAAGCTCTCTCCACAAAAGACAAAAAGGGCATTCACACTCACCCTGATGGATCACACGTCTAGCTTAAGGATTCTTCACTCTTGTGTGCATATTGATAAAATTAGTATTGTTTAGCTTTAATTAAATTTTAAAATAAAATCACTCAAAACATCCTTTGTAAATCTCTTATTTAAAAATCAAAATTCCCAGTCTCTCTTAATTCAACATTTTACTAACAAGATTATTTGGGTCCACTTAGTCTCCATCAGACTAACCCGTTTATCGATATAACAAATTCTACTAAGCACCAAATAACTAACTAAAAGGACCCCACCAAATCATTAACAAACCACATGCTAAATCAGATCTCAGACTCTTCACCCACTTTCTCTACCCCAAAGCTCTCTCCAAAAAAGACAAAAAGGGCATTCACACTCACCCTGAGGGATCACACGTCTAGCTTAAGGATTCTTCACTCTTGCTTGCATATTGAAAAAATTAGTATTGTTTACCTTTAATTAAATTTTAAAATAAAATCACTCAAAACCTCCTTTTGTAAATCTCTTATTTAATAAATCAAAATTCCCATTCTCTCTAAGTTCAAGTTTTTACTAACAAGATTATTTGGGTCCACTTAGTCTCCATCAGAGTAACCTTTTTATCGAGATAACAAATTCTACTACAAGTCAAACAACTAACTAAATGGATCCCACTTAATCTTTCCCATTCTTCTCTCTTGCTTGCATATTGATAAAATTAGTATTGTTGAGGTTTAATTAAATTTTAAAATAAAATCACTCAAAACGTCCTTTGTAAATCTCTTATTTAAAAATCAAAATTCCCAGTCTCTCTTAGTTCAACTTTTTACTTAAAAGATTATTTGGGTCCACTTAGTCTCCATCAGACTAACCCTTTTATCGATATAACAAATTCTACTACAAGCCAAATAACTAAGTAAATGGACCCCACTAAATCATGAACAAACCACATGCTAAATCAGGTCTCATACTCTTCACCCACTTTCTCTACCCCAAAGCTCTCTCCAAAGAAGACAAAAAGGACATTCACACTCACCCTGATGGATCACACGTCTAGCTTAAGGATTCCTCACTCTTGCTTGCATATTGAAAAATTAGTATTGTTTACCTTTAATTAAATTTTAAAATAAAATCACTCAAAACCTCCTTTGAAATCTCTTATTTAATAAATCAAAATTCCCATTCTCTCTTAGTTCGACTTTTTACTAACAAGATTTTTTTGGTCCACTTAGTCTTTATCATACTAACCTTTTTTCATAGAGATACAAATTCTACTACAAGCCAAGGAACTAACTAAATTGACCCCACCTAGTCATTCACAAACCACACGCAAAATCACGTCTCAAACACTTCACCCAATTTTTCTACCCCAAAACTCTCTCCACAAAAGACAAAAAGGGCATTCACACTCACCCTGATGGATCACACGTCTAGCTTAAGGATTCTTCACTCTTGCGTGCATATTGATAAAATTAGTATTGTTTAGCTTTAATTAAATTTTAAAATAAAATCACTCAAAACATCCTTTGTAAATCTCTTATTTAAAAATCAAAATTCCCAGTCTCTCTTAATTCAACATTTTACTAACAAGATTATTTGGGTCCACTTAGTCTCCATCAGACTAACCCTTTTATCGATATAACAAATTCTACTAAGCGCCAAATAACTAACTAAAAGGACCCCACCAAATCATTAACAAACCACATGCTAAATCAGATCTCAGACTCTTCACCCACTTTCTCTACCCCAAAGCTCTCTCCAAAAAAGACAAAAAGGGCATTCACACTCACCCTGATGGATCACACGTCTAGCTTAAGGATTCTTCACTCTTGCTTGCATATTGAAACAATTAGTATTGTTTACCTTTACTTAAATTTTAAAATAAAATCACTCAAAACCTCCTTTGTAAATCTCTTATTTAATAAATAAAAATTCCCATTCTCTCTTAGTTCAACTTTTTACAAACAAGATTATTTGGG
The DNA here is from genome assembly GCA_026541065.1 of Canavalia ensiformis. Lineage (NCBI taxonomy): Eukaryota > Viridiplantae > Streptophyta > Magnoliopsida > Fabales > Fabaceae > Canavalia > Canavalia ensiformis. The sequence goes on along the minus strand of JAMKYM010000329.1, from coordinate 10,274 downwards.
TCCACTTAGTCTCCATCAGACTAACCCTTTTATCGATATAACAAATTCTACTAAGAGCCAAATAACTAACTAAATGGACCCCACTAAATCATTAACAAACCACATGCAAAATAAGGTCTCATCCTCTTCACCCACTTTCTCTACCCCAAAGCTCTCTGCACAAAAGATAAAAAGGCCATTCACACTCACCCCAATGGATCACGCGTCTAGCTTAAGGATTCTTCACTCTTGCTTGCATATTGATAAAATTAGTTTTGTTGAGGTTAAATTAAATTTTAAAATAAAATCACTCAAAACCTCCTTTGTAAATCTCTTATTTAAAAATCAAAATTCCCAGTCTCTCTTAATTCAACTTTTTACTGACAAGATTATTGGGGTCCACTTAGTCTCCATCAGACTAACCATTTTATCGATATAACAAATTCTACTACAAGCCAAATAACTAACTAAATGGACCCCACTAAATCATTAACAAACCACATGCTAAATCAGGTCTCACACTCTTCTCCCACTTTCTCTACCCCAAAGCTCTCTCCAAAAAAGCAAAGAGAGCATTCACACTCACACTGATGGATCACACGTCTAGCTTAGGGATTCTTCAGTCTTGCTTGCATATTGATAAAATTAGTATTGTTTAGCTTTAATTAAATTTTAAAATAAAATCACTTAAAACCTCCTTTGTAAATCTCTTATTTAAAAATCAAAATTCCCAGTCTCTCTTAATTCAACTTTTTACAAACAATATTATTTGGGTCCACTTAGTCTCCATCAGACTAACCCTTTTAGCGATATAACAAATTCTACTACAAGGCAAATAACTAACTAAATGGACCGCACCAAATCATTAACAAACCACATGCTAAATCAGGTCTCATACTCTTCATCCACTTTCTCTACCCCAAAGCTCTCTCCAAAAAAGACAAAAAGGGCACTCACACTCACCCTGATGGATCACACAACTAGCTTAAGGATTCTTCCCTCTTGCTTGCTTATTGAAAAAATTAGTATTGTTTACCTTAAATTAAATTTTAAAATAAAATCACTCAAAACCTCCTTTGTAAATCTCTTATTTAATAAATCAAAATTCCCATTCTCTCTTAGTTCAACTTTTTACTTACAAGATTATTTGGGTCCACTTAGTCTCCATCAGACTAACCCTTTTATCGATATAACAAATTCTACTAAGAGCCAAATAACTAACTAAATGAACCCCACTAAATCATTAACAAACCACATGTAAAATAAGGTCTCACACTCTTCACCCACTTTCTTTACCCCAAAGCTCTCTGCACAAAAGACAAAAAGGGCATTCACACTCACCCTGATGGATCATACGTCTAGCTTATTCTTCCTCCTCCTTGCATATTGATAAAATTAGGTTTAATTAAATTTTAAAATAAATCACTCAAAACCTCCTTTGTAAATCTCTTATTTAATAATTCCAAATTCCCATTCTCTCTTAGTTCAATGTTTTACTAACAAGATTATTTGGGTTCACTTAGTCTCCATCAGACTAACCCTTTTATCGAGATAACAAATCCTACTACAATCCAAATAACTAAGTAAATGGACCCCACTTAATCATTCACAAACCACATGCAAAATCACGTCTCATACTCTTCACCCTTTCTCTACCCCAAACTCTCTCCCACAAAAGACAAAAGGTATTCATTCACACTCATGGATAGATCACACGTCTAGCTTAAGGATTCTTCACTCTTGCTTGCATATTGATAAAATTAGTATTGTTTAGCTTTAATTAAATTTTAAAATAAAATCACTCAAAACCTTCCTTTGTAAATCTCTTATTTATAAATCAAAATTCCATTCTCTCTTAGTTATCTTTTTACTAACAAGATTATTTGGGTTCACTTAGTCTCCATCATACTAACCCATTTACCGATATAACAAATTCTACTACAAGCCAAATAAGTAACTAAATGGACCCCACTAAATCATTAACAAACCATATGCAAAATAAGGTCTCATACTCTTCACCCACTTTCTCTACCCCAAAGCTCTCTGCACAAAAGACAAAAAGGGCATTCACACTCACTTATGGATCGGATCACGTCTGTCTAGTTTAAGTTCTTCACTCTTGCTTTCATATTGATAAAATTAGTATTGTTGAGGTTTAATTAAATTTTAAAATAAAATCACTCAAAACCTCCTTTGTAGATCTCTTATTTAAAAATCAAAATTCCCAGTCTCTCTTAATTCAACTTTTTACTAACAAGATTATTTGGGTCCACTTAGTCTCCATCAGACTAACCCTTTTATCGATATAACAAATTCTACTACAAGCCAAATTACTAACTAAATGGACCCCACTAAATCATTAACAAACCACATGCTAAATCAGGTCTCATACTCTTCACCCACTTTCTCTACCCCAAAGCTCTCTCCAAAAAAGACAAAAAGGGCATTCACACTCACCCTGATGGATCACACGTCTAGCTTAAGGATTCTTCACTCTTGCTTGCATATTGAAAAAATTAGCATTGTTTACCTTTAATAAAATTTTAAAATAAAATCACTCAAAACCTCCTTTGTAAATCTCTTATTTAATAAATCAAAATTCCCAATCTCTTTTAGTTCAACTTTTTACTTACAAGATTATTTGGGTCCACTTAGTCTCCATCAGACTAACCCTTTTATCGATATAACAAATTCTACTAAGAGCCAAATAACTAACTAAATGGACCCCACTAAATCATTAACAAACCACATGCAAAATAAGGTCTCACACTCGTCACCCACTTTCTCTACCCCAAAGCTCTCTGCACAAAAGACAAAAAGGACATTCACACTCACCCCAATGGATCACGCGTCTAGCTTAAGGATTCTTCAGTCTTGCTTGAATATTGATAAAATTAGGTTTAATTAAATTTTAAAATAAATCACTCAAAACCTCCTTTGTAAATCTCTTATTTAATAAATCAAAATTCCCATTCTCTCTTAGTATATCTTTTTACTAACAAGATTATTTGGGTTCACTTAGTCTCCATCGTACTAACCCTTTTATCGATATAACAAATTCTACAACAAGCCAAATAACTAACTAAATGGACCCCACTAAATCATTAACAAACCACATGCAAAATAAGGTCTTTTACTCTTCACCCACTTTCTCTACCCCAAAGCTCTCTGCACAAAAGACAAAAAGGACATTCACACTCACCCCAATGGATCACGCGTCTAGCTTAAGGATTCTTCACTCGTGCTTGCACACTGATAAAATTAGTATTGTTGAGGTATAATTAAATTTTAAAATAAAATCACTCAAAACCTCCTTTGTAAATCTCTTATTTAAAAATCAAAATTCCCAGTCTCTCTTAGTTCAACTTTTTACTAACAAGATTATTTGGGTCCACTTAGTCTCCATCAGACTAACCCTTTTATCGAGATAACAAATTCTACTACAAGCAGAATAACTAACTAAATGGACCCCACTAAATCATTAACAAACCACATGCAAAATCACGTCTCATACTCTTCACCCACTTTCTCTACCCCAAAACTCTCTCCAAAAAGACAAAAAGGGCATTCACACTCACCCTGATGGATCACACGTCTAGCTTAAGGATTCTTCACTCTTGCTTGCATATTGAAAAAATTAGTATTGTTTACTTTTAATTAAATTTTAAAATAAAATCACTCAAAACCTCCTTTGTAAATCTCTTATTTAATAAATCAAAATTCCCATTCTCTCTTAGTTCAACTTTTTACTAACAAGATTATTTGGGTCCACTTAGTCTCCATCATACTAACCCTTTTATCGAGATAACAAATTCTACTACAAGCCAAATAACTAACTAAATGGACTCCACTTAATCATTCACAAACCACATGCATAATCACGTGTCATACTCTTCACCCACTTTCTCTACACCAAAACTCTCTCCACAAATGACAAAAAGGGCATTCACACTCACCCTGATGGATCACACGTCTAGCTTAAGGATTCTTCACTCCTGCTTGCATATTGATAAAATTAGTATTGTTTAGCTTTAATTAAATTTTAAAATAAAATCACTCAAAACCTCCCTTGTAAATCTCTTATTTAATAAATCAAAATTCCCATTCTCTCTTAGTTCAAATTTTTACTAACAAGCATAATAACCTTTTTTATCGAGATAACAAATTCTACTACAAGCCAAAGAACTAACTTAATTGACCTCACCTAATCATTCACAAACCACACGCAAAATCACGTCTCATACTCTTGACCCACTTTTTCTTCCCCAAAGCTCTCTCCACAAAAGACAAAAAGGGCATTCACACTCACCCTGATGGATCACACGTCTAGCTTAAGGATTCTTCACTCTTGCTTGCATATTGATAAAATTAGTATTGTTTAGCTTTAATTAAATTTTAAAATAAAATCACTCAAAACCTCCTTTGTAAATCTCTTATTTAATAAATCAAAATTCCCATTCTCTCTTAGTTCAACTTTTTACTAACAAGATAATTTGGGTCCACTTAGTCTCCATCATACTAACCCTTTTATCGAGATAACAAATTCTACTACAAGCCAAATAACTAACTAAATGGACCCCACTTAATCATTCACAAACCACATGCAAAATCACGTCTCATACTCTTCACCCACTTTCTCTACCCCAAAACTCTCTCCACAAAAGACAAAAAGGGCATTCACACTCACCCTGATGGATCACACGTCTAGCTTAAGGATTCTTCACTCTTGCTTGCATATTGATAAATTTAGTATTGTTTAGGTTTGATTAAATTTTAAAATAAAATCACTCAAAACCTCCTCTGTAAATATCTTATTTAATAAAACAAAATTCCCATTCTCTCTAAGTTCAACTTTTTACTAACAAGATTATTTGGGTCCACTTAGTCTCCATCATACTAACCCTTTTATCGAGATAACAAATTCTACTACAAGCCAAATAACTAACTAAATGGACCCCACTTAATCATTCACAAACCACATGCAAAATCACGTCTCATACTCTTCACCCTTTTTCTCTACCCCAAAGCTCTCTCCACAAAAGACAAAAAGGGCATTCACACTCACCCTGATGGATCACACGTCTAGCTTAAGGATTCTTCACTCTTGCTTGCATATTGATAAAATTAGTATTGTTTAGCTTTAATTAAATTTTAAAATAAAATCACTCAAAACCTCCTTGTAAATCTCTTATTTAATAAATCAAAATTCCCATTCTCTCTTAGTTCAACTTTTTACTAACAAGATTATTTGGGTCCACTTAGTCTCCATCATACTAACCCTTTTATCGAGATAACAAATTCTACTACAAGCCAAATAACTAACTAAATGGACCCCACTTAATCAGTCACAAACCACATGCAATATCACATCTCATACTCTTGACCCACTTTCTCTACCCCAAAACTCTCTCCACAATAGACAAAAAGGGCATTCACACTCACCCTGATGGATCACACGTCTAGCTTAAGGATTCTTCACTCTTGCTTGCATATTGATAAAATTAGTATTGTTTAGCTTTAATTAAATTTTAAAATAAAATCACTCAAAACCTCCTTTGTAAATCTCTTATTTAATAAATCAAAATTCCCATTCTCTCTTAGTTCAACTTTTTACTAACAAGATTATTTGGGTCCACTTAGTCTCCATCACACTAACCCTTTTATCGAGATAACAAATTCTACTACAAGCCAAATAACTAACTAAATTGACCCCACCTAATCATTCACAAACCACACGCAAAATCACGTCTCATACTCTTCACCCACTTTTTCTACCCCAAAGCTCTCTCCACAAAAGACAAAAAGGGCATTCACACTCACCCTGATGGATCACACGTCTAGCTTAAGGATTCTTCACTCTTGCTTGCATATTCATAAAATTAGTATTGTTTAGCTTTATTTAAATTTTAAAATAAAATCACTCAAAACCTCCTGTGTAAATCTTTTATTTAATAAATCAAAATTCCCATTCTCTCTTAGTTCAACTTTTTACTAACAAGATTATTTGGGTCCACTTAGTCTCCATCATACTAACCCTTTTATCGAGATAACAAATTCTACTACAAGCCAAATAACTAACTAAATGGACCCCACTTAATCATTCACAAACCACATGCAAAATCACGTGTCATACTCTTTCACCTTTTTTTCCCCAAAACTCTCTCCACAAATGACAAAAAGGGCATTCACACTCACCCTGATGGATCACACGTCTAGCTTAAGGATTCTTCACTCCTCCTTGCATATTGACAAAATTAGTATTGTTTAGCTTTAATTAAATTTTAAAATAAAATCACTCAAAACCTCCTTTGTAAATCTCTTATTTAATAAATCAAAATTCCCATTCTCTCTTAGTTCAACTTTTTACTAACAAGATTATTTGGGTCCACTTAGTCTCCATCACACTAACCCTTTTATCGAGATAACAAATTCTACTACAAGCCAAATAACTAACTAAATGGACCCCACTTAATCAGTCACAAACCACATGCAAAATCACATCTCATACACTTCACCCACTTTCTCTAACCCAAAACTTTCTCCACAAAAGACAAAAAACGGCATTCACTCCTCATGGATCACACGTCTAGCTTAAGGATTCTTCACTCTTGCTTGCATATTGATAAAATTAGTATTGTTTAGCTTTAATTAAATTTTAAAATAAAATCACTCAAAACCTCCTTTGTAAATCTCTTATTTAATAAATCAAAATTCCATTCTCTCTTGGATTCAACTTTTTACTAACAAGATTATTTGGGTCCACTTAGTCTCCATCACACTAACCCTTTTATCGAGATAACAAATTCTACTACAAGCAAATAACTAACTAAATGGACCCCACTTAATCAGTCACAAACCACATGCAAAATCACATCTCATACACTTCACCCACTTTCTCTAACCCAAAACTTTCTCCACAAAAGAAAAAAAGGGCATTCACACTCACCCTGATGGATCACACGTCTAGCTTAAGGATTCTTCACTCTTGCTTGCATATTGATAAAATTAGTATTGTTTAGCTTTAATTAAATTTTCAAATAAAATCACTCAAAACCTCCTTTGTAAATCTCTTATTTAATAAATCAAAATTCCCATTCTCTCTTAGTTCAACTTTTTACTAACAAGATTATTTGGGTCCACTTAGTCTCCATCACACTAACCCTTTTATCGAGATAACAAATTCTACTACAAGCCAAATAACTAACTAAATGGACCCACCTTAATCAGTCACAAACCACATGCAATATCACATCTCATACTCTTGACCCACTTTCTCTACCCCAAAGCTCTCTCCACAAAAGACAAAAAGGGCATTCACACTCACCCTTATGGATCACACGTCTAGCTTAAGGATTCTTCACTCTTGCTTGCATATTGATAAAATTAGTATTGTTTAGCTTTAATTAAATTTTAAAATAAAATCATTCAAAACCTCCTTTGTAAATCTATTATTTAATAAATCAAAATTCCCATTCTCTCTTAGTTCAACTTTTTACTAACAAGATTATTTGGGTCCACTTAGTCTCCATCACACTAACCCTTTTATCGAGATAACAAATTCTACTACAAGCCAAATAACTAACTAAATGGACCAACAATCATTCACAAACCACATGCAATATCACGTTAATACTCTTCACCCACTTTCTCTACCCCAAAACTCTCTCCACAAAAGACAAAAAGGGCATTCACACTCACCCTGATGGATCACACGTCTAGCTTTAGGATTCTTCACTCTTGCTTGCATATTTATAAAATTAGTATTGTTTAGCTTTAATTAAATTTTAAAATAAAATCATTCAAAACCTCCTTTGTAAATCTCTTATTTAATAAATCAAAATTCCCATTCTCTCTTAGTTCAACTTTTTACTAACAAGATTATTTGGGTCCACTTAGTCTCCATCACACTAACCCTTTTATCGAGATAACAAATTCTACTACAAGTCAAATAACTAACTAAATGGACCCCAATCAATCACAAAACCACATGCAAAATCCACGTCTCATACACTTCACCAACTTTCTCTTTTTAAACTTTCTCCACAAAGACAAAAAGACATTCAAGGATCACACGTCTTCTTACTCTTGCTTGCATATTCATAAAATTAGTATTGTTTAGCTTTATTAAATTTTAAAATAAAATCACTCAAAAGCTCCTTTGTAAATCTCTTATTTAATAAATCAAAATTCCCATTCTCTCTTAGTTCAACTTTTTACTAACAAGATTATTTGGGTCCACTTAGTCTCCATCACACTAACCCTTTTATCAGGATAACAAATTCTACTACAAGTCAAATAACTAACTATATGGACCCCACTTAATCAATCACAAACCACATGCAAAATCACATCTCATACTCTTCACCCACTTTCTCTACCCCAAAACTCCCTGCACAAAAGACAAAAAGGGCATTCACACTCACCCTTATGGATCACACGTCTAGCTTAAGGATTCTTCACTCTTGCTTGCATATTGATAAAATTAGTATTGTTTAGCTTTAATTAAATTTTAAAATAAAATCATTTAAAACCTCCTTTGTAAATCTATTATTTAATAAATTAAAATTCCCATTCTCTCTTTGTTCAACTTTTTACTAACAAGATTATTTGGGTCCACTTAGTCTCCATCACACTAACCCTTTTATCGAGATAACAAATTCTACTATAAGCCAAATTACTAACTAAATGGATGCCACTTAATCAGTCACAAACCACATGCAAAATCACATCTCACACTCTTCCCCCACTTTCTTTACCCCAAAACTCTCTCCACAAAAGACAAAAAAGGCATTCACACTCACTCTGATGGATTACACGTCTAGCTTAAGGATTCTTCACTCTTGCTTGCATATTGATAAAATAAGTATTGTTTATGTTTAATTAAATTTTAAAATAAAATCACTCAAACCCTCCTTTGTAAATCTCTTATTAAATAAATCAAAATTTTCATTTTCTCTTAGTTCAACTTTTTACTAACAAGATTATTTTGCGTCTACTTAGTCTCCATCACACTAACCCTTTTATCGAGATAACAAATTCTACTACAAGCCAAATAACTAACTAAATGGACCCAACTTAATCAGTCACAAACCACATGCAATATCACATCTCATACTCTTGACCCACTTTCTCTACCCCAAAACTCCCTGCACAAAAGACAAAAAGGGCATTCACACTCACCCTTATGGATCACACGTATAGCTTAAGGATTCTTCACTCTTGCTTGCATATTGATAAAATTAGTATTGTTTAGCTTTAATTAAATTTTAAAATAAAATCATTCAAAACCTCCTTTGTAAATCTATTATTTAATAAATCAAAATTCCCATTCTCTCTTAGTTCAGCTTTTTACTAACAAGATTATTTGGGTCCACTTAGTCTCCATCACACTAACCCTTTTATCGAGATAACAAATTCTACTACAAGTCAAATAACTAACTAAATGGACCCAACTTAATCAGTCACAAACCACATGCAATATCACATCTCATACTCTTGACCCACTTTCTCTACCCCAAAACTCTCTCCACAATAGACAAAAAGGGCATTCACACTCACCCTGATGGATCACACGTCTTGCTTTAGGATTCTTCACTCTTGCTTGCATATTGATAAAATTAGTATTGTTTAGATTTAATTAAATTTTATAATTATTTATGAAATTTATGCTGATCAAATTCCCCCACACTTATCTTTTGCACGTCTCGGGCAAACTTAAGTTAAAGATTGGTGACTAATTTTTTTTTTTTTGTTTTTTTTTTTTCATTGAAAGAACATCAAAGCTTTGAGTTGATTTCTCTAGAATTCAGAAAAATTCATGAAGCATTCTTCCATCACATTTTTAAATTACTTAGATAGGCAACTTTAATTTGAAAAGTATAGATTGAGAAAGATAAAAGTTCACATGATATACTCCGAATCTCTCAAGTGTTTAATTTGGTAGGTGTTTCTCTCAAATTCAATCCGAAAGATGAACTATCATAGGCTTGCATATCTTCTACTTCTCTACTACTATGTACACATGCAATGCACAAATCAAGAGGTCTTTATTTTGGTTATGACGGGATTAGAGAGATGGAATGATATTGAAGAGATACAATGTTAGACCAAGGAAAATGGTGAGTTAAGGTGGAGTCCAAGTGCGAGTGTAATGATATCACTTCTTCTTTCTTTTCTTTTTTTTTCAATGTAATAATTTATTTATTAATTTATTGCTTAGTTTTTCAACCATATTATTGATGAACACAACAATAATCTTTTACACTTATTGAAACAACATGGTATTATAAATCCAG
>JAMKYM010000338.1:0-90093 GCA_026541065.1 Canavalia ensiformis | reverse complement strand
ATTAGATATCACATAATGAACTCTAAATATGAATGTGTAGCATACCCTACTATTCGATATATAGAGAGTCATATAAATCTTACAGAAACCTTTGTTTGTTTCAGACTTTGGGCATATATGGATTTAGAAAAATATTTAAATATTACATCAAAATTTTCAATGAAATACCATCTCCAAAATTAAAATTCAAAAAATACATTTTGAGCTTGCCAAAATCTAAATCTCACAAAATGGATTTCAAATATGAACATGTAGCATACCTTGTCGTTTAGTATTTAGAGGACCATATAAGTCTTAGTGTAGCCTTCATTTGCCTTAGACTTTGTGTATATATGGATTAAGAATTTCTTCAAACAAGTTTTCTTTTATCTTATTTTTGCAGCGCTGCTAAGGATCAAGTCCTTAACCAGAACTACGTAACCTTAAGATTTCCACTACATCAGGGAATACGTAGGAGCAGGTTCAACTCCTGTCAAGAAATTTTTCACAAACATACTTGTTTGTTTTAGGGATCAAACTATTTTTGAAATATTAAAGTTACACACTCAATCTAAGAATACTGTTATTTGGAACAGGGCAGATAGGGTGCTGATACCTTCCCTATTTGTAAGCAACTCCCGAACTCGGGACTCTTCCCCTGTTAGGATTTTTCCAAATGTTTTCTCTTTAAAATAAAAATTTGGTGATGACTTCACAACTTTAATGATCTTTTTGTAAATTTTTAGCAAGTTCGTCGTTTCGTTATAATTTCGGTTATGAAAAAACTGAAACACGACAAACACATGGAGTACTTCATTAAAGGCCTTCACCACCCTGATTTTGCTTCGTCTTGGATTTTATCTATTGTTGGTTTGAATTGATAGTTCGGAATTATTTTTAATTAAATTATATGCTATGGTTTGAACCTATTTGACCGCGGCCCTACTATTGGATCCTCCATTCCATTACTTTGTTAGGAGAATTCATCAATGAGGAACTCGAAGATGACATTATACATTTTCTCAAACGTTGCCAAGTTTCAAAAATTCTAATTCCAATTCTAGTTATCCTTGCATTGCTTACTTTCTTTTTGTGTTATTTGTAAATCAGTAACATAATGTATTAAAGAGGATAATAAAAAAAATTTAATTGGTGTTTGATTTATATATTTTTCAGTTGATATGTTTTTGCTAATAGTTAGTAAATAAAATTTTATTTGAATGAAAAAATTACTAGGTAAAAAATTCATTTCTTAAAATAATAAATCATAGACAAATGACATTAGAAAGTTAAGCTTGAAGTATACGATTAATATTGTTATGCTATGCTTCCTTTCTTGTTGTCAACCTATCTCGATTTTACATTTTCATTGAATAATGGATATATATATATATATATATATATATATATATATATATATATATAGATATATATATATATATATATGCTAAAAGGTTATGATTATGTGGTTATTATATTATTAAGTATAGATTTCTTTTTTTTCTTTGTTTTTTATCCTAAAAATGGATGTGGACTATTTGCAATGTGATGGTTTTAATTTAGAGTGTCAAACATGACATAATTATCCGTTTTATAATATTGGATTTTTTGGATGGTGACTTTTTCATATTCAATCTTCCATCACCTTATAAATTTCTTGTTCTTTCTATACCAACAGGACCCAAATGGTGGATATGCTGGGGGACTAGACTAGGCAAGATACTGTTCTTATCTTTTTCCTATTTCTACTTTATTAGTGAGCTATGGTTTTGTTGAATTTGATATCTAGAATTTCACTTTATTGTCTCTTCCTACTAACTTTAACATATATGAATGGAAAACTAACTAATAGTGTGGCTAGTTTTGAAGTGAAATATACTTCCATATTTATATTTGATATATGCTTACTACATTTACAAAGACTAAAGAGAATAAGTCAAAGGGATATTATATAACATTGTTCAACCATGTAGCTTAAAAAGCTGTAAGCGTTTGAGTCAAAACATATTTAGTTGACTAAGTTTAGATTGTTTGTTTCCACATGTCTTTTTACTATTGTTGAGTGAAGTAATGAGTGATTTCATTGCTTAGACTTCACTACCTTGTATAGCCTTTCACCGGATATTTTTATGTAATTGATATGCAAGTATAAAGTGGGGAATTATGACAATCTTTTTCCATACAAAGTATATGTTCGACAAAAATTTTGTTCATAGTTTCTTCTCCAATAATTCAACTAGATCACTTGTGACTAGTATTCAACACAAAGGCCTTTTGACGGAGAGGTGTTTATACAATTTTAATTGTACCTGGTCTTAGGTTTGATCAAGGAAAATGTTAAAAACTATTATTAGGAAGCAATATTTTTGAAATTTTTAATGAGTTTAGTTCTTTAGTAGTGTCTTGAAAACCCAAATGGCGGGTCTCATTTCAAATTTAGATAGAAGACGATTTTAATTACTTGAAAATTTCTTGTCATTGCATAGATGATATTAGTGATTGAACTTTGAAATTCTTATAAGAATTTAGGAATTAATGAAATTTTCTTTTTCCTATTCTATTTGAAACCAATGTATTTGAGAATTCTTTGTTGACACCTCAAATTGATGTATGCATTAATATATAATAAACACGTCTAGCCTTGGTAATTTTATTACCTATTCATAATTGCAATATAAGCAAGTTTCCAGCTAAGGATTAAAAGAAATTAATTTATGATGTAGTCTTGATATGAGTGTTTCTATACAAAATGATTTAGAACATTGTATAAAAATTATTAATAATTTATTTATCCTTACTGATATATGTCTAGGTGATGATGTAAGCTTTTGATGATAAATGTATGTAAAATTATATATATATATATATATATATTAAACTTTCTAGCAATTAAAATTGTTGTAACATTTTTTTAAAAAAATTTCCTTTATACTTACTATATTAGTTATACTTTTAACCAATGTAAATTTTTTTTTACATCGATCATTTTAAACAATTGATGTAATAAGTTTTTTTACATCGATTCATCAACCTGTGTAAAAAATCACTAGAATTTATACCATTAGATATAACTACTAAAAACCTATTTTTTCCTATGAATGATTGTATGTTTTCTTTATCCATTTATGTTATTTTATCACACTTGATTAATTTATGAAAATTAGCTACTCTTGTTTATTTTTAAGTTGGTTGGGAAGTAAACAATCATATCATTTCCGAATTAACGAAATTATAAGATAGCCAAGTCTAAGATTTTGGAAGATTAATTAGAATCCTAAGCTTCTACTAATTATTAACTTAAAAAGTCCAAATATGTTTTATGCTTGTCTTACTTATTTATCTTGCATGATCATGACAGGTAATACTTAGGGAAAAGATTATCAATATTACATGATCATTGAATAGTAATAACATTAGAATGAGTGATTAACAATTGATGTTTAAATCATTCATAAGGAAAATTAGGGGTAAAAATAGGTAAAGTCTTTAAGAGATCCAAAATTTCATATTTATCCATAAATTCAACTAGTGTTCTTTTGTTTTATATATATTTTTAACTTTCTTTCATATTCTCATTTCTTATACTTGTAACAAAACTTTTTTTTGGTAAGCTCAAAATTTGGGATTTAAAATTTTTCCATAGAAGGTTGATATTGTCTTTGTAGGATCGACATCAGGAACTTAAAATATCCCATTTCTATACCGACGAGTATACTTTCCTATTACTAAAACTTGACATACGATTTTTACACATGTTTTGCATGCATCAAAATTTTGACAGTATTGCTAGGAACTATTTTTCAACAGTCTTATAAGTTTTACATGCATGTGTGTGTGTGTGTGTGTATATATATATATATATAACCACTTTAAAATAAAAATAAACAAATTACTTTCTTGTGATATCCTTGCATAGTTGTTATATGTGTTTATGCTAACATGTTCTTGAGCTTCTAATTTACAGTTTAATCTTAAGATAGAAAGAACAACTAGGAGGTTAAGATAAGAAACCAAAGTGAGAAGAATGGAAGACTAAGGACATAGGATGTTGCTAGGTTACATCCTTAGAAATGAGGATTTAAGAACTAGCATATGTATCCCAACATTGGAAGGTGTTCCAAACTTCAAATTGAAGTCCATTCTTATCAATATGATAAAAAACTTGCTTCAATTTAGAGAGACAACTTATAGGAGCCATATTTTCATATTAGAAAGTCCCTTTTCATATCTTCAGATTTCCATGAATGTGAATGTTGCTATTCAATATCTCCTTCTATTTGACATATGCCTATGTATCATATGCCTTTAGCATTTTCATTAGAAGAAGAAGATTCGTTAACCATGACCTTTCCTTTGCTAGCATTCCTAACTTTTATGATTGAGGTTCCTTCCCTTTTTGTTGCTTCTTTCTTTTTCTTGAGAACCTTCCTTCCACTCCCCTCCTAGGTTGAGGTTATTCAATCTGTTCCTGCTCCACATTCAGAGCATCAAGACCATCTAAATTCACTATTCATCAGCAATATCAACTTCAACATGGAGTTTAGTAGTAGCAGGTTCACCAACATCTTCGGTAGCAACAAGTTCAACAACACCTTCACCAGCAGCCTTAACAACATCATCTTCAATAATCATTCTCTTCAGTTTCTTGGTTCTCCTACATTTGCAAGCTCCTTTTTTTACACTTCTCTTTACTACCTTTTTCATTTTTATAACTTTTTTTCTTGTTCTAGTTTTATGAGGATGAGTGGTTCAACGTCTAACTCTACAACTTCCATTTTCTTAACATCTTCTTGTGGTGCATCTTCGTCACTAGCTTTAAAGACCAATGACTATGGTTCTTCTTCACCACCAAAATTGCCACCCACATTTGATTTAGTCTTAGCATTCAACTCCTCTCTCATTGCCTTCAAGACATGCTAAAGTACTAGGACCACACCAATAACATCTGACAATGTGATCCACTCATCCTTCACTAAATTCATATTCACTATTCATTATGGGACCACAACAATAGTAAAAAAGTTCACTTTTCAAAACAATAAACATACTAACTCAAACAAAACAAAATTCCCAGTATTACACCCTAAACCCAAAAAACTCAACTTACACTAAGGAATAATATGTGAAACCTATTTGATAAACCTTAAACTTAAAATAAATCCTAAGACATATTTCAAGTATTAGAAAACAAAAAATGTCTACATTACCTTATTGATGACTGCAATACTTTCTTTTTCAAATTCTAGAAAACTACAATAGCAGTTACTTTCTTCTTTATTTTTTCAAGCTTAAATATCTTTCCATGAGCAAAGCATGACCTTTCCTGCCAATCAAATGGGTACTTAAAAAATCTTCACTCATGAAGCCACAATATAATTGTTTTGGGTTTATGCTATATCCTATTGGTATTTTACATTATAAATAGTGTTTCGTTAACGAAAAAAGGCTCCAAGAATGTATTTTCTTGATGATGTAACATGTCAAGGATCAACAAAAAGTTTTTTTGAAGTCAAGAAACTTATTTGAAACTAATTAATTAGTGAGAGATGAATTTTCATGTAAATTATTTTTTTCCATATGATAGGATGATTTTTACCAATGTTATCAAATGTAGCTTAGACATCAAGTGTAATAGCCAATTTTTTTTTTTAAAAAAAACACGAGTCATCTTCCAATTACCCAAGAGCTCCACGTGTTTGTCCCTTTCCAAGTTCAAGCCATTTGGTGAGTGCACTCACCTACCCATCTTTTGATATCAAACTCAATTTAAAGAATTCAATTGAGTTTCGAATTGTAAATTGAAAAAGGAGCATCTCAGACAAAAAGAAGGAAACATTTTGTTTTCGGAAAATTTTTAAAGAGTTTTGCGTCCATTTTTGGCCAAATCCAAACTTGAATTGGAGAAATAATTTGGTAGGAGCATCCAGAAAATTAAAGAGTACACCAGTCTTCAATTCTAGATAAGGGAAGAAGACTCAAGCAGAGTATAAAAGTAGTTTTAGAGCTTCTTATCTCTAGAATGAAATTTTATTAATGGTTTGGTAAATTTAAAATTTATGTTTAATTATATTTGGATTTAATTTTGGATGAAATTTAATTATTTATAGGAGCAGTTATAGAGATCCCTTACTCTAAAATAAAATTTTACTAATGGTTTGATAGTTTAAAATTTATGCTTGATTATATTCGAATTTAATTTTGGATGAAATTTTGTATGGTTATTGATTGGTGATTGATGATTGGATTAATTAAGGATTAAATCGACGAACTATTTAAATTAATGTGAGATAGTATACTAAGAAAATAATATATTGAATCTTTTAATTTTATTTGTGTGATTTTCACTTATATGTGAGATTTTGGATATAAAATTTAGGTGCTCAATAATGTGTATTTATGAATAACGTTTACAAGTTTTTTTAGATACTATAAATTTATACAATTTTATATAAATTTTAGAAGTTATAATGCTTAAATTTTAAAAGTTCCTAAAAGAGAACTCCATTTAATCGTTTTTAAATTATAGAGATATATTTTTATATAATAGGTATAAGGAAGTATTCAATTGAAAAATTTGATAAAAAATGGAATTATTTTTCATTTCATAAAAATATTCAAAATCTAGTACTTTATAATAGTTATTCATTTTTTCCTCCGATCCATTCTTAACGTTTTAAAAAAATATAGTTAGAGTTGAATTAACTTATTTTATATATACAAAACCTTATATTTAAACCTTAATATGTAAGGATACAATACGAAAATGTTGGAGTAATTTATATTAGTACTTATTTTATAAAATTTTTATAAGTTAACTTATCAGATTACCTTATAATTAGATAGTTTTAGAATAATTAATTTTTATTTCCTAAAAATGGTTTCCTAATAAAATTAGAAAAAATGGTAATTTAAGTCTAGATTCTTAAAGAAAATTTCTATAAAACTTTTGTCTAGACTTTAAGAAATATATTATAGAAATTGTTGAAGGACAAAAAGTCCTATTAGACTTATTTGGTTGTGCTGGTTTTGAAGTAACTTAACGGAGGTTAGGAACCTCACTTGATGTATTAGAAAGTATTTAATTAAATTCTAAGAACATATTAAGTTGAATAATGAGATAATTGAATGAGGATTATGAGATCCTAAACTTTGAGAAAAAGGCAAGGTCTTCAAGGGAAATAGAAATAAGAATTTGAATAATTCATTAGCATGCATCATGTGCATAAAAATAAGTGTTTTGTACATTGTAATGAAGATAATCTATGAGCCCTTCTATGAAAGGAAGTTGGGAAATCTAAGGATTGACTCACACGGAAGTAGACCATAGTTAATGATAATGGAAACTTCTGAGCCTTGGGGGTACGTGAGCTAAGTTTGAGCCTCCAATGGCCTAGGGTTTCTCCTTGTAGCCAATGCTGCTTTGGTTGAACTTAGTCACCTCGACAAGATCATAAAGACTATCATTACTAGTCGATCAATTTTGTGATAATGTGAAATGATGATGATGATGATGATGATTTGAGTGTTGCTGATGGCATGCTATGATGATGAATATTCGGGTCCACATGCATGTGCATATCGTAGGGATGACTAACACTAAATTAGTGAAGATTATTGTAGTATATGATGTAATAAACCCCAACTTAATCCTGAGTTTGTTATCACCGAAACTTGTGAAGCAGATGATAAAATAATTTCATTCATACATTGTATAGAATGATTATTTTATGATAGTTCTTTAAGGAGGTCAAAGAACTTATATGTTATTTATATTACCTAATATACTATTTCTATCCTTATTTCTACTTGAATGAAATAAGGATAGAAATAGAGATGACTGTCAACTAGAGAATAGATTGAGAATTTCTCGCTCTATGATCACATGTAGCAACGCAAGATAGTTGTACCAATTTGAAGAAAAGAAGTATGGTCTTCAGTTTAAATAGAGAAACTTAGTTTTATACGTATCTATCTTGTCACCTTTATTACAATACTTTAGATTACCTATATTTTGAAAATGTTAAACTGATGTACTTTTAATAAGGATATATATATATATATATATATATATATATATATATATATATATATATAATTTATTTATTTGAATATATGTATGATTTGAGAAATTAGGTACATCATAAACGTATTATTATTTCATAACTAGTACGTATATGTAAGAAATAATATGCAAATAAAATTAAGAAGATGTAAGTAACCAAAAGAGTATTATAGACTTGGTGAGTGTAATAGATTTATGGATCACTTGTTAAATGAGTGAGTCACTAGTTGAATTGGTGTAAGTCAAAATTTATAAAATTCATACTTAACATTTATAAATACATAAGTTAACAATATTTATAAAGTTAAAATAATTTAAATTTAAAAGTAAAAATAAGTACCATCATATAAATACATAATTAAATAAATAAGAGTTAAAGTTTTATTACAATATAAATTAAAATGTAAATATAATCAAATAATTAAAATTTTAAAATTTTATCAAAATATATATTTAAAAATTAGAAATACATTAAAATAATGTAAAATTTATATTTAAGGAATTCACATTTTAAAATTTTTTCAATGAGAAATTTGAACAAACTTAAATAATGATTAAGATAGAATTTTAACAAATAAAATTGAAATTTAATAATTAAAATAAGACTAAGAATTTGAAATTATAAAATCTTTAATATTTAATTCTTAAATTATATTTTTAATTTTAATCTTTTAATATTAACATCAAATAATATTATTTTAAAAAAGATTTTTTTAAAATTTTAATTAATCTAACTAAATTGATCAGTTCATCAATTTTTATAAAATATTACCAAATCAAATCGGATCAAGCTAAATCAATTGCACATTTAATCTAATAAGCCACTGAAATTGATGGATTGATCACTTTCCAATTCAATTGATCATCAAACCAAATTCATTAACATTAATTTTTACTTTATAAATATTACTAAAATCTTATTAATAAATATTTTAATGATATTAGTAAAGAAATATTGAATTATTATATTTAATTACTTACCAAGTAAACGTTAACGTTTCTGAAATAAATTTTAATCAATAAAAAAATATTTTATTTATTTTCCATTAACATTTACCTTTTATAATTAAACTTTATGTACTTAAAATAACTTATCTCATATTTCTTCCTTACCTAAAATGATCATGTATCCTATAAATCCAAATCTTTTGACTTGATTATTTTTTTATTTTTTGAAAATGTTTACTTTTGGTGGGTTATTATTATTACCTTATTATTTAATTAAAAATTATAACAAATATAATTTCTAAAGCAATTAATAAATATTAATATATTTAATTTTATAATAGTATAAAAATTGTATTATTCATATATTTTAATTGAACTTTTAAAAATAAAAAATAATTGTTAAGTGTACGATAATTAATAATTAATTCTTAATATAAAAAACTTATAATATTCATATATTTTAGCTAAATTCTTTTAAAGAAACTAAGTTAATGGCATTATTCTTTGTAGATATTTTTATTTTACTTTTAAGGAATTTAACCAAGATACAGATCCTTTTGTTGACAGAAGTTAAAGCTATTAAACTGCTGAGATTTATCAATCTCCGGATTGGCGATCAAATAGCAAAGTGAGATGCATGCAGGTGAAACATGTTTAAGAGTAACATATCCCAACTCCTAATAGTTTGACCAGGGGTATATAGCTCTGTCCCCAGCCCCCGTGTGGTCCAAAATTTCACGAAGTTATCACACTTGATATTTCTCAGATTCCACCAGCACCTGCAACCATCTCAGGTGAATCTTCTCCAGTTATGCATGCACCATAATTAGTGAAAGATGCAGGGCAAGACAGAGGAGCCTACCAGAACAGGACTATGAGCCAGAAAAGCCAGCACCAATGCCTGCTACAATTGTTGAATTCACATCACTCAGAATAAGGAGTGGTTTCTGGTTTTGCAGAGCATGTAAATTGGTGGAAGGGGTGGTCTGTTCGACTCAATAAGTCTGGGCCAGCAACTCAAAAGCACATACAAGAGACAGGTCCTTCTCACAGGGCCATTCCACAAGGACAACGACCAAAGATCGCAGCACTTGAAAACATCATTCTGTTTCTCCCACAGTGCTTGCTTGCTGCTGACTTTAAGCAGTGAGAGTCTTGCCTAACCGATTCCCGTATACAGACTTGTGTGAACAACATCATGGCTTTAAGTCACATAGCAACGAACTCCATTTTGCATGGTCACTTCTGATAACTAGAAACTAAATTAATATCCGCACCATATCTTAATGTATTCATTTTGATTCATCGGAATGTGTGTTTACACGATAAGAGGTGTTTCTCTGTGGTTTCTCAAGATCTCATTTGTTTCACCGATTCAACCCGAATGGATCGAGTTTCTTCCTGTGTGTCTTACAGATCGAGTTTTGTCAATTCATCATAAGCTGAACATTCTAACTCTGATCCGAAACATTCTTAGTTCCATAATCGACAGTTATCAATTCAAGATTTACGTGACTTTGTTTATATTGATTGCCATTATCAGAACATATCACAAAATACACAGACGCATGAATCCGAATAAAATCAAGCAATTCGAACAGTTTGCACAGTATTAATCAAGGATTTACAAGTGATGAAGATGGATCGAAAATATTCTGAACTTACCAAAAACAAGAAGTCTGATCAAGAATAGATCTCTCTATGATCAGAGAAGAACGAGAGTCGCGACGTGAGGCTTCTTCATTCTGGGTCAAGGTTGGATCCAAGCGCTATGGACCAAGAAGGTCCCCCCTCCAGAATCTTATATTTTTTGTTTTTACTATTTGTTTTTGTATTTATTAGTTATTTATTTTTTTAATTTCTATTTTTTTTTATTTTTTTTGTTTTCAGTTTTTTTTTATTTTTTTTATGATTTGTGATTTATTTTTATTATCTTTTTTATTTTTTATTTTTCTTTTTATTGTTTCCTTTCTTTTTCTTTTCTTTGTTTATTTTTTAGTTATTCATTTTTTCAGTTTTTGTTTTTCTTTATTTTTCACTTAATGTTTCATTTCTTTTTTGTTTATTATCTTTTATTTAAATTATTCTTTTCAAATTTTTTTTTATTTTTATTCTCTTTTATTTATTTTCTATTTATTTATTTTTTAATTTTGTTGTTAATTTTTCTATCACCTTGTTTTATTTTATTTCCTTTTATTTTATTTGTTTTTCTTCCTTTCCTTCTTTTTTATTTTGTATTCTTATTACCTTTTTTATTTTTATCTTCTGTTTTTTTGTTTATTAGTTTGTTTCTCTGTTAATATTTCTATATTTTATTTTTTTGTCTTTAATTTTTTTTTCTGTTTTTTTAGTTTATTAATCTTAAGATTTACTTATTATTTAAATTATGATTTATTCATTAATTAATTTTTAAAAATGGGGTCTCGAACATAGTTGAGTATTTATAGTAATGAGGATAATCGACGAAATTTTTATGAAAAGAAGCTGGAAAACTTAATGGTTGACTCATAGAAGTAAACCATGGTTAATGATAATAAAAACTGCCAAGCCTAGAGGATACCTGAGCTAAGTTTGAGTCTCCCAATTTCCTAGGGTTTCTCCTTGTAGCCAGTGCTGCTTTAGTTGGACTTAGCTACCTTGACGAGATCCTAAAAACTATCATTACTGGTTGATCAATTTTGTGATGTCGTGGAATGATGATGATTTAAGTGTTGCCGATGGCATGCTATGATGATGAATATTTGGATCCACATGCATGTGCATATCGTAGAAATGACTAACACCAAATTAGTGAAGATTATTGTAGTATACAATGTAATAAACCTCAACTTAATCTCGAGTTTGTCATCGTAGAAACTTGTGAAGTAGATGATAGAATAATTTTATTCATACATGGTATAGGATGACTGTTTTTATGATAGTTCTTTGAGAAGGTCAAAGAACTTATATGTTATTTATATTAAAGTATAACCTAATATACTACTTCTATCCTTACTTCTACTTGAATGAAATATCTTACTCCTCCTATTATATTCTTTGCATGTAACTATGATTCCTTAGTGAGCATGCAACGTGGATCATCCTCTTCTCGACGTTGAGGTGACCATCGATTAGAGAATAAACTAAGAATATCTCGCTCCATGACCACATGTAACAACTACAAAACAATAGTACCAATTTAAAGAAAAGAAGTGAATCATGTGGTCTTCAGTTTAAATAGAGAAACTTATTTTTGCACATATCTATCTTGTCACCTTAGTCAATACTTTAGATTACTTGTATTCTAAAATGTTGAACTGGTATACTTTTAATAAGATTATATATATATATATATATATATATATATATATATATATATATATAAATATATGTATGATTTAAAAATCAGGTATATCATGAACGTATTATTATTTCATAATTAATCCATATATATAAGGAGTAATATGCAAATAAGGTTAAGAAGATCTAGATAACTAGAAGGATGTTACATACTTGATTAAGGTAATGGATTTATGGATTACTTGTTAGATTGGCGAGCCACTTAGTTGGATTGGTGTAAGTCAAAATTTATAAAATTTATAGTTAAAAATTATAAATAGATAAGTTAACAATATTTATAAAATTAAAATAGTTTAAATTTAAAAAAATAAAATAAATATCATCATATAAATACATAATTAAATTAATAAGAGTTAAAGTTTTGTTACAACATAAGTTAAAATATAAGTTTAAAATATAATCAAATAATTAATATTTTAAAATTTTATCAAAATGTATATTTAAAAATAAAAAAATACATTAAAATAATATAAAATTTATATCCAAAAAATTAAAACTTTAAAATTTTTTTAATGATAAGTTTGAAAAAAATTAAATAATGGCTGAAATAGATATTTAACAAATAAAAATTAAAATTTGATAATTAAAATGAGACTAAAAATTTAAGATTATAAAAAAATATATAAATTTTTTATTATTTAGCTTTCAAATTATATTTTTAATTTTAATCTTTTTAATATTAACATCAAATAATATTATTTTAAAAAATATTTTTTTTAAATTTTAATTAATCTAACTAAATTGATCAGTTCATCACTTTTTATAAAATATTACCGAATCAAAACGGATCAAGCTAAATCAATTACACATTTAATCTAATAAGCCACTGAAATGGATTGATCACTTTCCAATTCAATTGATCATCAAACCAAATTCAACAACATTAATTTTTACTTTATAAATATTACTAAAATCTTATTAATAAATATTTTAATGATATTAGTAAAGAAATATTGAATTATTATATTTAATTACTTACCAAGTAAACGTTAACGTTTCTGAAATAAATTTTAATCAATAAAAAAATATTTTATTTTTTTTTCCATTAACATTTACCTTTTATAATTAAACTTTATGTACTTAAAATAACTTATCTCATATTTCTTCCTTACCTAAAATATCATGTATCCTATAAATCCAAATCTTTTGATTTGATTATTTTTTTATTTTTTGAAAATGTTTACTTTTGGTGGGTTATTATTATTACCTTATTATTTAATTAAAAATTATAACAAATATAATTTCTAAAGCAATTAATAAATATTAATATATTTAATTTTATAATAGTATAAAAATTGTATTATTCATATATTTTAATTGAATTTTTAAAAAAGTAATAATAAAAAATAATTTTTAAGTGTACGGTAATTAATAATTAATTATTAATATAAAAAATTTATAATATTCATATATTTTAGCTAAATTCCTTTAAAGAAACTGAGTTAATGGCATTGTTCTTTGTAGATATTTTTATTTACTTTTAAGGAATTTAATCAAGCTACAGATCCTATTGTTGACAGAAGTTAAAGCTATTAAATGTGAATTATTGGTAAAGAATCTTAGGTGAGGTTTATTTTAGAAATTTTTTATTTTTTATTTTTTATATTTTATACAGAAAATATAAAAAGAAAAAAATAATTATTTTCTATTTTTATTATTTTTAATATAAAAATTTTAAAACAAAAAACAGAAAAAATAAAACAATAATTTTGTAAATAAAAATAAAAAACATTTTTTACAACTAAACGTAATGTTATAATTTTAACTCAACAGTATTGGATGATCATATAAAAAGAATCAAATAATTGATTATTAATTCCGGATAAAATTTCTCTGTATAATCTTCTCTTCATTTTCTTTTCTTTCTACGTACATGTATGGTCTCAATTGGACTTCTCGGCCGCGTCCATTAAATACTCTTATCGATTGTATGTTGTCATTTGAACGCTGCCAAGAAGGGGACTTTTTTTTTTTTAATACATCCAAATAAAAGTTTAAAGTACGACAATCTGAGAACGGAGCAAAGGTTAAAAGATTGATATCACTATCAGTAAATATTCCACTCTATCATTGGACCTTATCAAAAGCATATACGCATTAGGCTCAGATTTGTTTTGAAAACTTAGTGATTTGAATATCTTCTTCGGCTGCTGCCAGGTAAACGTGAAGCCAAAAATTATTCGTAAATTCCCCTCTTCTTGCTTCAGTGTGATTTTTCTATGAGCACACATTTTCTCTAGATTCTTATCGAAGTCTTAGGATCTTATCTTGTTTTCATTTATTTTAGTTTCTGTTGTGGTAATTCGTACCATCTGTGTGTTCTTCTGGATACTCCTGCACTTAGGTTTTTTAATTGGCCTGTTTGAAAATATTGATTTTGTTGAAAATTTTAATGGCTGGTTGGTATTTTTGTGCAACTGAGCTTGCACGAGTTGCTGGAATCTGAGCGGTTTTGATAATGATTTGGGAGGAGCGTGGAATGAAAAAACTTATGAAATTAGCTTATAACTCTCATGAACTTGTTTCAACTTATTTCAATTAAGGTTTTTGGTACAGTTTAACGAAGTAAGACCTTTTTAGCTTATTTCTTTAAATTTCATATATAAGATTATGATGTAAATCCTCATATAATAAAAATATGTTATACAAGTGCTTGATTAAACTCTTTTCCCAAACGCACCCCAGCAGTGTTCACAGATTTCAGTAAATTCAATCATGTGTTCACGCGGAGATTTATTGCAGGAGGAAATTTTGCTCCTTGTCTTGAAGTTGTTGAGGTAAAAAATGTCAGGAGATTTGGATGGTTCGTATGGAAATGCTGCAAGGGGTGCCGGTGCAGATCTAGCATCTGCTATAGTACCTTTGTTGAAGCTGCTCTGCCTAACAGTCATAGGGCTACTTCTTGCAAACCCAAGAATGCAATTTATTCCCAAGGCTACATTTAAACTTCTCAGTAAACTTGTGTTTGCTCTGTTCTTGCCATGCCTTATATTTACCGAGCTGGGTGAAAGCATCACTCTTAAAAACTTTGTGGATTGGTGGTTTATCCCTGTTAATGTGCTGGTGAACACAGCTCTAGGTTGCTTTCTTGGGTTCTTAGTGGTGATCATATGTCGGCCTCCTCCGGAGTTAACTAGATTTACTATTATAATGACAGGATTTGGTAACACTGGAAATCTCCTCCTAGCTGTAGTTGGATCTGTTTGTCATACTGAAGATAATCCATTTGGGAAGCATTGCAACACAAGAGGGGTGGCGTATGTCTCCTTATCTCAATGGGTTTCTGTTATCCTTGTATATACTCTTGTTTATCACATGATGGAACCTCCCATGGAGTATTACGAGATTGTTGAGGAAGGATCTGAAATTGAGGAAGAAGGGGCACTTAATGATATCAGTAGACCACTCCTTGTAGAAGCTGAGTGGCCTGGCATTGAGGATAAAGAGACTGAACATTCTAAGACACCTTTTATTGCCAGGGTCTTTAAGACCATCTCAGGTATTTCCTCATCCACTATTCCTGAGCTTGAAGTCACAGCAGAAGGTGGTGGGAACAGTCCAAAGTCCATTAGATGTTTGGCTGAACCTAGAGTTGTCAGGAGGATCAGAATCGTTGCTGAACAAACTCCAATTCAGCATATACTTCAACCCCCCACAATTGCCTCTCTATTAGCTATCATCATTGGCACAGTTCCTCAACTGAAAGCTTTGTTCTTTGGATATGATGCTCCATTATCTTTCATTACAGACAGTTTCGAAATTTTAGCTGGGGCAACGGTTCCTTCTGTGATGCTTATATTGGGGGGAATGCTTGCTGAGGGACCAAATGAGTCTAAACTTGGGCTTAGAACTACAATTGGTATTACTGTGGCAAGACTCCTAGTGCTTCCTCTCCTGGGAATTGGGATTGTAGCATTGTCAGACAAGTTGAATTTCTTGGTTCAGGATGATGCTATGTTTATATTTGTTCTTTTGTTACAATACACCACCCCAAGTGCTATTTTACTCGGAGCAATTGCCAGCTTGAGGGGTTATGCAGTTAGTGAAGCTTCAGCCCTTCTGTTTTGGCAGCATATCTTTGCCCTTTTCTCCTTTTCCTTGTACATTGTAATCTACTTCAGAATAATTGCATATATCTGAAGTTGTAGTATATTTTACTGCCCTGAAGTTGTGGGGTAGCAGGTTAGAAAATTGTTGCCACTGTACTATCTTCTGGAGAATGAGGTATGATGGGGAAGGAATTGTTTTCTGCATTGTTAACATATTAGTTTGGTACTGATGAAGGGTACAAATAATGTTCTTCCTATGATTTTGTGCAGGGTTTCCCAGGTCTGTATTTATCTTTTGAAAGTTTGTCAGATGGAACCATTTGGTGTTGTTTACTTAACTCATGTTATGCATTTATAGATGGTGTTTTTAAGATTCCCTTTGAATATAACTGAACCTTGAAATTAAAGTCAACCTTTTAAAATGGTCTTATCACGGTTGTGTGAAAAAATCTTATTACTTTTTACTGCAGAAATTATATTCATTTTCTAAATCTCTGATGCTGGAGGTCACTAGGGGCCTACTTTATATCCATGGACATCCTTACCATAAAGATATTATAACGAAAGACACAAGCATCTGGAGGAAACACATGCGGGTTTGTGCAACATTATTGTTTCCTTTTTTTTACATATTTGGATGGATTTTTGCCTCTGTAATGATTCAGATACATTTGCCAAAACGTAGGCGATAATGTTTTCATTTTGAAACTTCATTGTGCTGTATCTGAATCATTAACCTGCTTGAATGTTTGGTATACTAGCACAGCTGCACAATCAAGATCTGCTGTGTTACCAGAAGATTGATTACAACTCTGCTGTGTTTGTGTTGGGGATTCACAGAGGCAATATATGTTAGGACAAAATTTACGTATGATATTATTGGTATATTTGGTATTATTTTTCAATTAAAATTAAATTTTTATTTCGATATTTGATATTAACTTTTAATCTCGATTTTTATTATATGGATTATCTAAGTAAAATTCTAATTTTGATTTGATTGAAAAATAACACAAACATTTATGATATTGTAATTTTATTCTATATGTTATTTAGTGGAATATGCAAGGATAACCAAGCAATGCTCCTTACAGAGGATCCTTGCCCAGCTTACAAGTCAAAAAAAAAAAAAAATACTGAAAATGGTAGAAATCGTTCTCCACTCTCCCATAAAAAGTGGTCCTCTCTTTCCCATATAACTAACTAACATGGTTTGGATTGTTTGATTTTAAAAATTATTTTTATAAAAAATAGTGAAAATAATAATAATAATAATTTTTATTATTTATAAATTAAAATCATAAAATAAAATAAAAATAAGTTAATATTTTTATAATTAAAAATAAAAAATAAGAAAAAATATTTCCTCAATTGAAACGATTGTAAGTGTTCTAACAGTGCTTTTCCATAAGTCCATGCACCAACTGTTTTTCCATTTTCCCTTCCCTTAACAAATTCGGGATCTTATAGTTTGTGTGAGGTTGATGGCATTTTTGTATTGGAACTTTTGTATTCCCGTTGTTTGATATTTATACATTCCAAATGATGCTACCTGAAGAAGCAAGGAAACATCAAATATTGTTATGACGTATGAGTTCCATATTGAGTAAAAAAAATAGCTTAATATAATGCTTAAGTCATAAAACTGTTTTATCTAATTAACTATATTTTTGAGTTGAATTCTCCTTGTATAAACCATAACAAAAGATGCACAGGAATTCTTTAATAAAAATATTTTAATATTGTAAATGTAAAAGAAAAGTTATTTTGTACTTGAAAAAATCAGTAATCCCTCCACTTATTTCAAAAACATAGATTATCAATTTTTAAAATAAATGGTAACTAAATTTTAACTTATTTGTCAGAGTATGCATCCAAAAAAATTTAAATTTTTTAGTTTTTATTTTGAAACACATGTTAGCTTTTTTCTTTATAGAAAAAAATATTAAACTTTTAATTTAATCTTCCCAAAATTTTGATGTTATTACGTTAATTTTCTAAATACTTTTATCATTAAATTAATTTATTATATGATTCAAGTGTCACCACATGGTAACAAACATAGGATTATTAACTTTTTAAAATAAATGGTAACTAAATTTTATTTTATTTTTTATTTTGCATCCAAAAGTACTTAAAAATATCTTTAATGTTTATTATGAAAATAAGTATTTTTTCATTTTTTATACAAAAATATTAAACTTTAATATAATCCTCCAAATATTTTGATATCATTACATTAATTTTCTAAATGAGATATGAATTAAGAAGAAAAGAATTTTTTGAATAAGAAGCAGAGTAAAACGAAGTAAAATATATAAATAGGTAAAAAAAAAACTCCAATTATTAAGATGAATAAAAAAAATAATTAGATAAAAATTATAATGATAAAAAAATTTACTTTAATATTTTTCGTAAAAAATTATTTTATATTTCTATATACAAAAATTATATGATATTAAAATAAAATAAGCAAAAAAGTTATCACCTCCCCTCAACTTCCCTCCGCTTTGGAGAAGTAGTTTTCGATGGATCCCTCTCCAAAACTCATCCCTTTCACTCCTTTATATTTTTTAATTTATTGCTAATATAATATAATGTATTATTAATAATAAAATATTTATTATTTATTATTTATAAGTTTTATTTAAATTTAAAAGTATTCATGTAAGATATAAATAATATATTAATTTAACAAAAAAGTATCCATACTTAGCAGTTTGTTTGGACAACCACAACCATAGTGTAATTATATTAGCCTTTATTAACAAAATTGCTGTAATTTAAAATTTATAATTAATTGAAAATAAAATAAACAAGGTTATTTAATTAAAGATAATCAATTTAAAATAATTAACATATGTAAACATTATACAACTAATTTTTATTTTTTAAATCATTTTATATATTAAATATTATATTCCATTTTTCAATTTTGTATATTAAATTATTTTATATTATTACAGTTAATAAATGAATTTGATTTTTAATAAAGTGTAATCATTTTTCTGCAATTAAATGCTTTTTTTTTTTTATCAATTTAAGTATTCTTAGAAATTCTCATCAACATTTAGGTTATATATGTTTTTAATGAAAAGATAATTTATTATATATTAGTGGTTCCTATTATAACTGCCAACAAAGATTATTTTTATATTGGTAGTTTCTCTTTAACCATTAAAAAATCTCTTCTCTACTACATATATTTTTAGCGGTTGCTAAAAAATCGAAGAACGGCTTACATTTTTTTTTTAAAAATAATCTTTAAATACCAGTAGTTTCTAGAATGACCGCTAAAAAGATTATCTTTATGTTAGCGTTTTTCTTAAAGCTGCTAAATAATGTCTTCCCATCATCTACTGTCTACATGAGTTTTTTTTTTTTTTTTTTTCCATCATTTCCGTTAAAGCTGTGCTGAGAAAGCTTCATTTTGTTCTAGTTGAGTTACTAAAATATTTGCAGTTAATGCACTTAAAAAGATTGTGTATGACGTAACAGAGATGGAGCAAATGCAATTTCAAAATAGTGAATAGCATTGAATGATTTACTCGTTTTACTTATACAAGTTTCTTAGAATGAGATTGGAGAGAATTCGTTTAAAGGTGCTTAATTTTGAAAATAGATATTATATTTTTTATATTTTCACGAAATTACGAATCATCTTTTTGAATTTTGTTATATTTATGCAAATTATTTTAATATAACATTATTTGGTTACAATATTAATTTTTTTTTAAAAAATAAAAATATTCTTATATATTTTTTTTTATGAATTTTTTATTTGAAGATTCAATTTGTATATGTATTAGTAAGGAGAAGGCATGAGTGAGAAGAAAATGAGGTGCTAATTGTACTCATCTATCAAAGAGAAAGAAGGGTCTAAAAATTACTCCTTGGTATGAGTATGAGTTAGCTTTTGCTATCATCTTGAAAAGGAGAATGGAAACCTTTGCACATGTATAACTAAAGAGAAAGTGATGAATGTGGGTATATGATGAAGAGAGGGAGAGAAAACCAAAATATGGAGTGGTGTCCAAGGGTAAGGAAGAGTGTTAGATGATCTAAGAAAATTCAGTTGTGCACAGGTGCTGCGATATGTTTGAGGGAATGAAAGTTATGAGTGGAGAAGAGAAAAAACTCCAAAAATATCTGAGAGACCAAATGTTTAAGATAAGAGTATTATGAAAAGAATATGTGGGTTTTTATATGCAACTCACATTTCAAAGTTTTATGAGCTTTGCTAATGTCAACTCTTGATTAGGGATACATGATGCAATAAGTCTCAAATAATTAAGAAGGTTTGAGTAGGTGTACAAAAGATAGGGATTTCATGTCCAATTTTATCATAACACAGGAAGGTGTTAGTGTAATGTGTCCTTTAAATTGTAAGAGTTACCTTTATTTTATTGAGATGTGCAAGAGATAGGATAATTTGTATTAGTAATCTAGTTTCACCCACTCTTAAAAATTAACTTAAGAGAAAAGGGTTAACTCAAGCTTTTTAAGAACTATTATTTTCTTAACTAATGTATAACATCTAATTTAAACCTAGGACTAGATATTTAATATGTAAAATTTATAAAATTGAACATTTGGAGATGCCTTAACATTAAGATTGACTAGACTTTGATATTATATTAAAAAATTAAATCTAATTCACTTTAAAAAGATAGTTTCAGAAAAGAGGAATACCTTAAGTTTTGGAAGAAGCATTTTGCATATATTTTCAGGTAATGTAGGAAATTTTAATAAGTTAAACTTTGTGACATCTTTATTAAAATTGGCTAGAACATAATTTTAAAATTATTTAAACATGCAAATAAAAATATTTTAACTATATATAAATGAATTCTTTTATATTCTCTTTTTCACAACAAAGGTTTCTCTATTATTATAAAAATAATTTCAGGACACATAAATTTCATTTCAAAATCTATTAAAAGCTAGTATAAATAACTTAAATATAATATCACTTGAAATATGAAAATATAAACCAATACAAATATAAAGTAAAAATCGCATAATTTAAAATTAAACATAAAACATTTGGGGTTAAAATTGAATCTTGTCATGCAATAAATGGTAAAAGCACTAAATCAAACTTTTCGGGTAAAACAAATACATTACTGTTAGTTCAAAATATTTTTGTAAAAAGTACATAATTTATGCTTTATTTTTAATTGTACTCATCCATATATATATATATATATATATATATATATATATATATATATATATATATATATATATATATATATATATATAAAAACGCAATTACAATGATAAATAAAACGTTTAAGGAGAATTTTTGCCAATTCAAGCCTATAACTTTACTATAATGATCCCGTGGATGGTAACTTTGACATCACACTTGATTATTTGGTCAGGAAGAATCAAATCTACATTCTATCATTACGCTTTTGAGGAGTCTTACATTTATCTAGCTATCTTGATGCTGCTTTTAACATTTTAACATTCGGGAACGATATAATTCAAAATCCATAGATAACCATGAAAACATCTAATAAGGTTTTAATAACATGATTCATCATCAAAATAAAAATATTATCATAACTCAAGCTATAAAACTTAAAATTAGATGATTCTAAAACAAGGTGAGTTCTCATACTATGGGATGTAAATTTGGCCCAAAAATCATAAAAAATAAATATGTAAAATATAAGATATGAACGAAAGAAAATTGATAAACAATCATTTTATTAATTTATGTGCAAGAAATTAGTTATAATTATGATATAATTTATATTTATTTAATTATAATTTTATCTAATATTTCGTACTTATGCAGGAACAATTACGCAAGTAGAGAATTCGAAAATAGGCAAATTTTAGGATAAAAAGAAAGTAAAAGGAGCATGTAAAGATAAGATATCTAGGGCGATAATGTCACGTCAACCCCAAGAAGCATAAAAAATGACGCATCTGGTGAGAAAATGCCACGTCAACCCTACAATATTGAAAAGATGACTTACAATGGTTGTAACAGTTAAGGTAGCGGTTAGGTCAAGTTCAACCCAAACCCTAATCTACACCTATGAAAGGAAGACTCTACCACACCATTTTAGGCCCCAAAGGCCACACCATTCTTTGGAACACAAGCCTATCACTACCCTAGAGATACACCACTCCATTCTAATCTTTCTTTCGGTATCCTCCTGTAGGATCTTCAAGGCAGAAGCTCTTTCATAGTGCGAGTTGCAACATTCTATTGTCAACTTTTTGTCATTGTTTTTCTAGAATTAAGATTATGATTGTTTTGTTAGATTAGTATGCTCTATTTGTTTTATCTCTCTATGTCTAACTAATCCCCAAATCATGAGGCTTTGGCGAAACTTATATGGTAACCAATTGAACTCCTTTTCCTTTTTTATGAATGATTGTGTTTCTATTCAAAATTGTGTTTTCCTTATTATGCTTAACTAATTGGTGAAAATTGGCTATTCTTGTTAATTTCTAAGTTAATTGGGATAGGTGATCGTACCATTGCCTAATTACGGAAATACAAGGTAAACTGAATCTAAGGATTTTGGAGGATCAATCGGAATTATTGATTTCTAATTGGTTATTAATTTAACAAGTATGAATGTTCTTTATGCTTATCTTAATTATGTATCTTGCATGATTATTGGGGTAGTAACTTAAGAAAAAAGAATATTTTTATTGCATGATCATTGGGTAACAATAGAATGAGAACGGATGAACTTTAAATCATTCATAAGGGAGTTTGGGTGAAATCATGTAAAGTTATAAGAAAAACCAAAATCCCATGCCCTTCTGTATTCGTATGTTTTCTTTTGTCTTTAAATTTCTTACTCTTGTTTTTTTCTCCTTCTTATATTTATTTTAATATTTTCAAACCAAAACTTTTACTTCTATGCTAGAGTGAAAGCTATTGTTATAGGTGAATTCTACTAAAGGTTAAAGAACATATTTGTTCTTTATGTTAAATTATAATTTAATGCACTAATATTATTCTTACTTTTACTTTAATGAAGCATCTCACTCCCCTCCTGCAATGTGGGTCATCTTTTTTTTTACGTTGAGGTGATCATCGATGTAGAAAGCAAATAAGGAATTCTCAGTTCGTGAACAGGGGAAAGGACTACAAAGCAGGAGTATCAATTCGAAGAAGAGAAGAAGATTCTTGTAGTTCTAGTTAGATATAATAATATAATGTATGCATTTATCTTATCATCTCAGTCATAATACCCTAGATTGCTTGTATTCTTGGATTATGGAGCTGATGTAAATTGAATGAGGATGTAAATATATGTATGTATTTACTAGGAGTTCATTTATTCAGATATACGCATGATTGGAAAATCAAGCACATCATGACTATACGACTATTCGATACTAGTACGTATACATAAAGAATGATGTACGAATAATGTTAAGAGAATATAAGTAATTTGGGGCTGTGACATAATTGTAAACACTCAATTATGTCTGAGGCTCCCAATTGTTAAAATTAATCAAGAAACCAATACTAATTTAAATAATAATTAAATAATAAAAACAAAAAAGAAGAGAAGAAATAAAAAAGAGAGAAAAACAGAAGAAGAGTTTTTGAAAAAATCTAATATAAATGCAAGAGGATAAGGTAAATAAATAAAAATAATAAAAACACAAAAACAGAAAAATAATTAAAAACAAAAAATTAAAATGAAAAATTAGAAAATAATTACAAAAAATTAAAGTCAACCTTTTCTTCTTCACAAAATATGTAAAATGGTTTTATCACGGTTGTGTGAAAAAATCTTATTATTTTTTACTGCAGAAATTATATTCATTTTCTAAATCTCTGATGCTGGAGGTCACTAGGGGCCTACTTTATATCCATGGACATCCTTACCATAAAGATATTATAACGAAAGACACAAGCATCTGGAGGAAACACATGTGGGTTTGTGCAACATTATTGTTTCCTTTTTGTACATATTTGGATGGATTTTTGCCTCTGTAATGATTCAGATACATTTGCCAAAACGTAGGCGATAATGTTTTCATTTTGAAACTTCATTGTGCTGTATAAAGTAATAACCTGCTTGAATGTTTGGTATACTAGCACAATCAAGATCTGCTGTGTTACCAGAAGATTGATTACAACTCTGCTGTGTTTGTGTTGGGGATTCACAGAGGCAATATATGTTTGGACAAAATTTACGTATGATATTATTGGTATATTTGGTATTATTTTTCAATTAAAATTAAATTTTTATTTCGATATTTGATATTAACTTTTAATCTCGATTTTTATTATATGGATTATCAAAGTAAAATTCTAATTTTGATCTGATTGAAAAATAACAGAAACATTTGATATTGTAATTTTATTCTTATATGTTATTTAGTGGAATATGCAAGGATAACCAAGCAATGCTCCTTACAGAGGATCCTCGCCCAGCTTACAAGTCCAAAAAAAAAAAAAATACTGAAAATGGTAGAAATCGTTCTCCACTCTCCCATAAAAAATGGTCCTCTCTTTCCCATATAACTAACTAACCTGGTTTGGATTGTTTGATTTTAAAAATTATTTTTATAAAAAATAGTGAAAATAATAATAATAATAATTTTTTATTATTTATAAATTAAAATCATAAAATAAAATAAAAATAAGTTAATATTTTTATAATATTAAAAATAAAAAATAAGTTAATATTTTCTCAATTGAAACAACTTGTAAGTGGTCTAACAGTGCTTTTCCATAAGTCCATGCACCAACTGTTTTTCCATTTTCCCTTCCCATAACAAATTCGGGATCTATAGTTTGTGTGAGGTTCATGGCATTTTTGTATTGGAACTTTTGTATTCCCTTTGTTTGATATTTATATATTCCAAATGATGCTACCTGAAGAAGCAAGGAAACAGCAAATATTGTTATGACGTATGAGTTCCATATTGAGTAAAAAAAAAAAAAGCTTAATATAATGCTTAAGTCATAAAACTGTTTTATCTAATTAACTATATTTTTGAGTTGAATTCTCCTTATATAAACCATAACAAAAGATGCACAGGAATTCTTTAATAAAAATATTTTAATATTGTAAATGTAAAAGAAAAGTTATTTTGTACTTGAAAAAATCAGTAATCCCTCCACTTATTTCAAAAACATAGATTATCAATTTTTAAAATAAATGGTAACTAAATTTTATTTTATTTTTTATTTTGCATCCAAAAGTACTTAAAAATATCTTTAATGTTTATTATGAAAATAAGTGGTTTTTCATTTTTTATACAAAAATATTAAACTTTAATAAAATTTAATCTTCCAAATATTTTGATATGATTACATTAATTTTTCTAAATGAAATATGAATTAAGGAGAAATTTTTTTTTGAATAAGAAGCAGAGTAAAACGAAAGTAAAATATATAAATAGGTAAAAAAAATCTCCAATTATTAAGATGAATAAAAAAAAGTAAATTAGATAAAAATTATAATGATAAAAAAATTTACTTTAATATTTTTCTTAAAAAAATTATTTTATTTTTCTATATACAAAAATTATTTAATATTAAAATAAAATAAGCAAAAAAGTTATCACCTCCCCTCAATTTCCCTCCGCTTTGGAGAAGTAGTTTTCGATGGATCCCTCTCCAAAACTGTACTCTCTCCCAACAAAGCAAACAACTCATCCCTTTCACCCCTTTATTTTTTTTAATTTATTGCTAATATAACATAATGTATTATTAATAATAAAATATTAAATATTTATTATTTATAAGTTTTATTTAAATTTAAAAGTATTCATGTAATATATAAGTAATATATTAATTTAACAAAAAAGTATCCATACTTAGCAGTTTGTTTAGGCAACCATAACCATAATGTAATTATATTAGCCTTTATTAACAAAATTGCTGTAATTTAAAATTTCTAAAGTGTAATAATTTTTCTGCAATTAATTGTTTTTTTTTATCAATTTAAGTATTCTTAGAAATTCTCATCAACATTAAGGTTATATATTAATATTAATGAAAAGATAATTTATTATATATTAGTGGTTCCTATTATAACTGCCAACAAAGATTATTTTTATATTAGTAATTTCTTTTTAAACCATTAAAAAATCTCTTCTCTACTACATATATTTTTAGCGGTTGTTAAAAAATCGAAGAACGGCTTACATTTTTTTTTTTAAAAAATAATCTTTAAATACCAGTAGTTTCTAGTATGACCGCTAAAAAGATTATCTTTATGTTAGCGCTTTTCTTAAAGCTGCTAAATAATGTCTTCCCATCATTTCCATGAGTTTTTTTTTTTTTTTTCATCATTTCCGTTAAAGCTCTGCTGAGAAAGCTTCGTTGTGTTCTAGTTGAGTTACTAAAATATTTGCAGTTAATGCACTTAAAAAGATTGTGTATGACGTAACAGAGATGGAGCAGCAATTTCAAAATAGTGTATAACATTGAATGATTTATTCATTTTATTTATACAAGTTTCTTAGAATGAGATTGGAGAGCATTCGTTTAAAGGTGTTTAATTTTGAAAATAGATATTATATTTTTTATATTTTCACGAAATTACGAATCATCTTTTTGAATTGTTATATTTATGCAAATCATTTTAATATAATATTATTTGGTTACAATATTAAATTTTTTAAAAAAATAAAAATATTCTTATATCATTTTTTTAATAAATTTTTATTTGAAGATTCAATTTGTATATGTATTAGTTAAGAGATGGCATGAGTGAGAAGAAAATTAGGTGCTAATTGTATTCATCCATCAAAGAGAAAGAACGGTCTAAAAACTACTCCTTGGAATGAGTGTAAGTTAGCTTTTGCTATCATCTTCGAAAGGAGAGTGGAAACCTTTGCACATACATTAAGAGAGAAAGTGATGAATGTGGGTATATGATGATGAGAGGGAAAGAGAATCAAGAAGTATAGAGTGGTGTCGAGAGAGGTCCAAGGGTAAGGGAGAGTGTTAGATGATCTAAGACAATTCGTTTGTGCACAGGTGATGCGATATGTTTGAGGGAATGAAAGTTATGAGTGGAAAAGAGAAAAAATTTCAAGAATATGTGAGTTGTTATGTGAGAGACCAAATGTTTAAGATAAAAGTATTATGAAAGGAATATGTGGGTTTTTATATGGATCTCACATGTCAAAGTTTTATGAGCTTTGCCGATATCGACTCTTGATTAGGGGTACATGATGCAAAAAGTCTCAAATAATTAAGAAGACTTGAGTAGGTGTACAAAAGATAGGGATTTCATGTGCAATTTTGTCATAACACAGGAAGATATTAGTGTAATGTGTCCTTTAAATTGTAAGAATTACCTTTATTTTATTGAGATGTGCAAGAGATAGGATAATTTGTATTAGTAATGTAGTTTTATCCATTCTTAAAAATCAACTTAAAAGAAAAGGTTAGCTCAAGCTATTCTTTTCTTAACTAATGTGTAATA
Source organism: Canavalia ensiformis (assembly GCA_026541065.1). Taxonomy (NCBI): domain Eukaryota; kingdom Viridiplantae; phylum Streptophyta; class Magnoliopsida; order Fabales; family Fabaceae; genus Canavalia; species Canavalia ensiformis. Next base: position 62,278 of record JAMKYM010000338.1, on the reverse strand, counting down.
TCTTAACATCTGATTTAAACCTAGGACTAGACTTTGATATTATATTAAAAAATTAAGTCTAATTCACTCCAAAAAGATAATTTTAGAAAAAAAAAATTACCTTTAAGTTTTGTAAAGAGCATTTTCCATATATTTTTAGGTAATGTAAAAAATTTTAATAAGTTAAACTTTGTGACTAGAACATAATTTTAAAATTATTTAAACATGTAAATAAAAGTATTTTATCTATATATAAATAATTTTTTATATTCTCTTTTTTCACAATGAAGATTTTTCTATTATTATAAAAATAATTTCAATACAGATAAATTTCATTTCAAAATCTATTAAAAGCTAGGATACAATTATAACTTGAATATAATGTCAATTGAAATATGAAAATATAGACCAATACAAACATAGAGTAAAATGGCATAATTTAAAATTGAGCATAAAACATTTAGGGTTGAAATTGAATATTATCATGCAATAAATGGTAAAAGCACTAAATCAAATTTTACCGGTAAAACAAATACATTCCTGTTAGTTCAAAATATTTTCGTAAAAAATATATAATTTATACTTCATTATTAATTGTATTATCCATGTATATTGTTGTGCGTTTATTATGCGTACAAAGTTTTATCCACGGACAAGTGCAACTGTTGATGTAGAAAGGGGTATTTAAAACTCTTAATATCGTTCCCACAAAGACTATTTTAACAATATTAAAAATTATTAAATCCTAATTTTTGAGCTCACCAGAAAAGGGTTTGTTTAGAAATATTTGAAGGGAATGAAAAAGGGAACAAAACGAGAGTAAATGATTTAAAGACAAAAGTGCACAAATACGAGTTTTATTATGGAAAGACATGGGACTTTGGTTTCCCTTGTAATTTTACCCAATTTCACCCCAACTCCCTTACGAATGATTTGAGTCAATTTCTAACCATCCGTTCTCATTCTATTACTACCCAATAATCATGCATTAGCGATATTCTTTCTCTCAAGTTACTACATCCAATGATCATGGAAGGTATATAATTAAGAGAAGCATGAAGAACATGCGAACTTGTTAAATTAATAACTGATTAGAAATCAAGGATTCTGATTGATGTTTACCTTATAGTTCCGTTAATTAGGCAATGGTACAATCGTCTATCCCCCAATTAACTTAGAAATTAATTCTCATTAATTAATTATGCATAATAAGGAAAACACAATTGAATAGAAATACACAATCATTCATAAAAAGGAAAAGGGGTTCAATTGGTTACATTGTAAGTTTCACCAAAGTCCCATGATTGGGGGTTAGTTACATATCGAGAGATAAGACAAACAAAAACATACTAATCCCATATAACATTCCATAATCCAAATTCTAGAAGAGAATGACAAAACCGTAGTGCCAGCAAGACTGGTAATAGGATGTTGCAACTCGCACTGTGAAGAGCTTCTGCCTCTTAAATCCTACGGGAGGATACTAAAAAAGAGATGAGAATGGAATGGTGTGTCTCCGGGGTAATGATAGGCCTACGCCTCGGAGAATGGTGTGGCCTTTGGAGCATAGGATGGTGTCATATGGTGTAGTAGAGCCTCCCTTTTATAGGCTTGGATTAGGATTTCAATGTGGTGGACTAGGCTTGACCTAGCTGCTTCCTCAGCTATCGCGACCAATCTACGTAATCTTGTAGCATCGTAGGGCTAACGTGTCATTGTCGCATTAGATGTATTATCTTTTTATGCTTCTTTTATCCTTTTTTTAATCCAAAACTTACCTATTTTTGGATTCTTAGCTTGCGTGACCATTCCTACAAAAATAAGGAAAATTAGGTAGAATTACAATTAAATAATCATAAATTATATTATAATTATAACTAATTTTCCGTAAACAAATCAACAGAATGGTGGTTTATCACATCCTCAAACTTAAACATTGCTTGTCGTCCTCAAGCAATATCCCAAGGAATGGGAATGTAGCAAGTATAGAATTTAGAAACCTCATATATTAAGCATGCAGTAACAAAGTATAATTACCATCATGAGAATAATTAACAATAATCCAATTAGGACCTTAGTTCCTTGAAATCAAGTATCACACATAGATGTTGTCACTCTTGTCATCGTCTCTCAAGTGTATATGGGTATAGATCATTAGCACTCTACTTCTTGCAACTGTACACTACCAGAAGCTTGCCTATAAACCTCAAATCTCAACTGAGAGTCAAATTGCACACAAGAATCAAAAGGGCTTCATTAAGGTTGTAACGTGACTAAGGAAATTATATAATTAGGTATGATATAAGAAGGAACAAAACACAAAGGTTTTCTTTTCATTATATTTTCAATAACTTTTACCCTTAAACTTTAAGCAGATTTTCTTGGGTTTCATGATTTGACAATTTTTTTTTTCATTTTTTTTGAACTTTTTCTTCTTCTTTTTTTCTTTTTTATTTTATTTTTATACTTTTCCAAGAATTTATTTTTCTTTAGCTATAATTCAAGGGTACATGAAATTACGATAATTAATTAAGGGCACCAAAGAATATAATTTTTAATGTGTTAGGCTCAAAGGGGCACTAAATGATATCTAAGTCTGGATCCAATCAAAGAAACCTAATTTGCCTTTATCATTTTCTTGTTATGCAATCAACTTACATAAGCCTCGACAAGGTTACAAGGCAAGTTCTAGAATGTACAAATCGGAGGAGAATCACTCAACAAATAGAGAGGTTGGGTGCAACCTCAATTAGGTTCAATGCTCACTATAGTTATTCTAATCTAAGACAAGATAACAAGGAACACGACTAATTATCAATTATTTTTATCAAAAGTTCTCATTTCCTTATTAGATCCAATTAATGTTTTCCACAAAATATTAGAGATCCCTAAATCCTAAATTCACTAGCATTCCAAACAGTTAAACATATAGGGATATCACAGGGAACAAACATTTTTAGAACACATGAGGAAGGGGGTATCCCTCCTCAAACTTAATCTTCTACCATTCTTTTAATTCATTGGAAAAATTAATTACCATAGTAGAGTGAAAAAACAAAAGAAAAGGAAGGATAAAAAATTCTGACAAATGAATAGGAGGGAGAGGGTCTCCCTCCTCAAACTTAAGCTCTTGTATACATTCACATATATGTTATAATGAAAAGTAAAGGAGAACTTCCCTGAAAAAGTAGCATCGAGGAGTGAGAAGGTCTTCCTCCTCAAACTTAGAGACCATCAATACCCTTAATACATTTCTTGTTTGATGTTAATGGTTGGAGAAGAAGTCACTTCGCATTGGATTAACCTACTCACACTAAACACGCATGTTAGAGGCAACAGATAATAATGCGTCCTAAAAATAGGTTCTATACATCCATGTAAAAATAAAATCAAATAAAATGTACGAATACATAAAGAAATAAGAATTATCTAATATCCTAAAATAATTAATCATAATAATTTATTAAAAAACAGGTTGCCTCCTGAAAGCACTTGTTTTCCATCACGAGCCTGACGTACCTTTACCAATGCCTAAGCACAACCACGGGTGGCTACTTTAGGATCCAATAACACATTGATAAGTTTCTTAACCTTCATCTCTTTCAAGGTTTCCTCGTTCCCTTTGACAAAGTTCATCACTCCATATGGGAATGCTTTATTCACCTTGTAAGGACCGGTCCCCCTATACTTAAGTTTTTCTGGAAACACACAAAATTGTGAGTTATAAATCAATACTTTCTTACCTATTTGGGACTCAAGTTTTCGAAAGTGTTTAGGATGTCCTATTTTTGTCCTTTGTTTGTGGAACCTTGAATTCTCATGCATTTTAATCCAAAGTTCATCTTTAAGATTTGGGTCAAACCTCCTTTGTCGTTGCATATTTGGTTCACATTCTTTCCCTATAAGAATCTCATAGGCGCAGAGTGTAAGACTTATGCCTTTCATGTCATGAGTAGACCATCTAAAGAATTCTTTATTTTCCCATAAGACCTTTAGCAATTTCTCTTTCATTGTTCCTATAAGATTAGAAGAAATAATAGTAGAAAGAGAAAAAGTAGGAGGTAGAAATGCATACTTTAGATTTAAGGAAAGAGGTTTGAGTTCAAGCATTAGAGGTTCTTCAACTGATGGTTTAGGTTACAGGTTCCATGACCCTTTATACTGTCGAATTTATTACCTCCATCTTCAACTTCTTTTGAGCTCTCACCCATAGGGGTTAAAAGATCATTAGCAACCTGTTGGTGGTCGTCAGTAACCATGTGCTCCTTTTCCTTCTGTTTTTCCATAGGCATCTCCTACTTTTTCTCACTCTTAAGAGTAACCGCATTAGCTTGCTCCCTTGAGTTCACCTCAGGCTGGTTAGGTAAAGTCCCACCTGTTTGTTGTTTTAAAAGGTTAGCGAGTTGTCCCAATTGATTTTCTATATTCTGAAATTGGGTTTCCATATTCTGGATTCGAGATTCAAAAAATGTTGGCTCCTTCCTTTCTTGTCTATAGCCTTCTTGATTCTGTGCTTGAGAGGGCCTGTAAACATATTAAGCATTGTTAGTATAATTATTACCTTGATGTCCTCCCCAAGAGAGGTTGGGGTGATTCTTCCAGGAAGGGTTATAAGTGTTTTCCACACAATTAGCCTCCTCATTTTGATAGACTATATTAGCTTTACTCATGCATCCTTCATCATCGTGGCTTATGGATTCACAGAGATTAAACGGGTTAGACTTAAATGCAACTGGAGTTTGGATAGGCACGGTATGCTGTATCTGTGCTTGCATAAGTGTCTCTATCCTTTTATTTAAGGCCTCTAATTGGCTGACTATCATAGTAGTATGATCGACTTGATACATTCCTACTGGTTGGGAATTCTTCTTCCATACATGTCTATCGGTAGACCTCTATTGATTGCTATTAGTGGCTAAGTTTCCTATGATTGTCCATGTGTCCTCAGGAGGGATATGCTGCATCTATAACAACTTTATTAGCATAGGAAAAACTATTGTAAAATATTTGCACAAGATGAGGTATTTGGTACCCATGATGCGGGCACCTCCGGAGAAGGTTATGAAATCTATCCCAAGCCTCACACAGGGACTCATTCTCGTATTGAGTGAAGTTGACAATCTCCACTATGATCCTAGACTTCATTGATTATGGAAAGTATTGCATCAAGAATAGACGCTGTAATTGGTCCCAAGTAGTGACGGATGCTTCCGGAAAAGAGTTTAACCAATCGTTCACCTTTTCAGTAATGAAAAAGGGAAACAATTGTAATCGAATGACATCTTGCGTAATGCCGTTCATTTTAATGGTATTTGTCAGCCTCAGAAATTTTCTAATATGGAGATGTGGGTCTTCTGAGGTTGTCCCTCCAAACTGAAGCGAGTTCTGAATCATGTTGAGAAGGGAAGGCTTAAATTCGTAGTTAGGAACACCTTCAAGTGATGGGATTGAAATGCTGCTTTGTAGGCCCTCACCATTTAGGGTCATATAATCCAATAATGTCCTTCGTCTTTGTGTTGCCATTTTTCTTGTTTTGAATTCTTGCCTCAATCTTCTAGTTGTTTTCTCTATCTCAGGATTAAATTGTAATTATAGAGCTAGAGAGCGAGTTAGCATAAACCAACAAAAGATCACACAAAGATATAATAATAATTTTTTTATTTTTAATTTTTTTTATAAATATATACGCATCTCAAGCAATTAAGATTTAAACTTCTAAGATTGTTGGAAAATAGTCCCCGGCAACGGCGCCAAAAACTTGTTGTGCGTTTAATGTGCGTACAAAGTTTTACCCACGGGCAAGTGCACCCGTTGGTGTAGAAAGGGGTATTTAAAACCCTTATTATCGTTCCCACAGAGACTATTTTAACAATTTAAAATATTATTAAATCCTAATTTTTGAGCTTACCAGAAAAGGGTTTCTTTAGAAATATTTGAAGTGAACGAAAAAGGGAACAAAATGAGAGTAAGTGATTTAAAGACAAAAGTGCACAAATACGAGTTTAATTATGGAAAGACATGAGACTTTCGTTTCCGTTATCATTTTATTCAATTTCACCCCAACTCCCTTACAAATGATTTGAGTCAATTACTAACCATCCGTTCTCATTCTATTACTATCCAATGATCATGTCATGCAATAGCAATATTCTTTCCCTCAAGTTACTACCCCCAATGATCATGCAAGGTATATAATTAAGAGAAGCATAAAGAACATGCGGACTTGTTAAATTAATAACTGATTAGAAATCAAGGATTCTGATTGATCCTCCACAATCCTTAGATTCAGTTTACCTTATAGTTCCGTTAATTAGGCAATGGTACGATCGTCTATCCCCCAATTAATTTAGAAATTGATTCTCATTAATTATTTATGCATAACAAGGAAAACTCAATTGAATAGAAATACGCAATCATTCATAAAAAGGAAAAGGGGTTCAATTGGTTACATTATAAGTTTCACCAAAGCCCCATGATTTGGGGTTAGTTACACATCGAGAGATAAGACAAACAAAAACATACTAATCCTATAGAACAATTCATAATCCTAATTCTAGAAGAGAATGACAAAACCGTAGTGCTAGCAAGACTGATAATAGGACGTTGCAACTTGAACTGTGAAGAGCTTCTGCCTCTTAAATCCTACGGGAGGATACTAAAAGAGAGATGAGAATGGAATGGTGTGTCTCCGGGGTAATGATAGGCCTACACCCCAGAGAGTGGTGTGGCCTTTGGAGCATATGATGGTGACATATAGTGTAGCAGAGCCTCCCTTTTATAGGCTTGGATTAGGGTTTCAATGTGGTGGACTAGGCTTGACCTACCCGCTTCCTCAGCTGTCACGACCAATCTACGTAATCTTGTAGCATCATAGGGCTGACGTGTCATTGTCGCATTAGATGTATTATCTTTTTATGCTTCTTTTACTTTTTTTAGTCCAAAACTTACCTATTTTCGGATTCTTAGCTTGCGTGACCATTCCTACAAAAATAAGAAAATTAGGTAGAATTACAATTAAATAATCATAAATTATATTATAATTATAACTAATTTTCCGTAAATAAATCAACAGAATGGTGGTTTATCATGTATAGATAAAAGAGATAGTGCAATGAAATTATATATATATATATAAACGCGATTACAATGATAAATAGAACGTTTAAAGAGAATCTTTACCATATCCAAACCTATAACTTTCCTATAATGATCCCGTGGATGGTAAACTAGACATCACACTTGATTATTTGGTCAGGAAGGATCAAATTTACATTCTATCATTATGCTTTTGAGAGTGTAACATTTATCTAGCTACCTTGATGTTGCTTTTAACATTTAGGATAGATTTGATTCAAAATCCATAGATTACCATGAAAACATCTAATAAGGTTTTAGCATGATTCATCATCAAAATAAAAATATTATCATAACTCAAGCCATAGAACTTAAAATTGGATAATTTCAAAACAAGGTGAATTCTCATATTATGGGATGCAAACTTGGCCTAAAAATCATAAAAAAACGAATATATAAAATTAGATATGAACAAAAGAAAACTGATAAACCACTATTTTATTGATTTATTTTCAAGAAATTAGTTATAATTATGATATAATTTATAATTATTTAATTATAATTCTATCTAATTTTTTGTATTTATGCAGGAACTATCACGCAAGTAGAGAATTCGAAAATAGGCAAGTTTTAGACAAAAAAGAAGGTAAAAGGAATATGAAAAGATAAGATATCTGGTGCGATAATGTCACGTCAACCCTAACGAGCATAAAAAGATGAGGCATCTAGTGAGAAAATGCCACATCAACCCTACGATGTTAAAGATGACTTAGAATGGTGGTAACAATTAAGGTAGAGGCTAGGTCAAGCTCGGCCCACGATAGTGAAACCCTAAGCCATACTTGTAAAAGGGAGACTCTACCACACCATTCTAGGCCCCAAAGACCCACCACTCTCTGAGGGACAAGTTTCTTACTACCCGAAGATATACCACCCTAGGCCTCAAAGGCCACACCACTCTTTGGGACACAAGCCTATCACTACCCTAGAGATACACTGTCGCAACCGTAATTCCGACGAGACGACGAACTCGCTAAAATTTTGAAAACATGAATTTATTTGATAAAGTGGAGTCGCCACCAAATTTTTATTTAAGGGAAAAAGATTTGGAAAAAACCCTAACTTGAGGATGAGATTTAGGTTCAGGAGTCGGTTACGAATGGGGAAGGTGTTAGGCACCCCATTCGCCCGTGAACGGTACCCTTAAACTGAGTGTGTGATTATTTGAGAATGATTTGATCCCTTTTATTAGAGTGAAAATAAATACTTGATGGAGGTTAGCCTGACAGGACTTGATCCTGCTCCTACGTATTCCCCGATGCAATGGGAAACTTAAGGCTTACGTAGTTCTGGTTCTGTTTTGAAGGCTTGACCTTCGAAGAGTGTTTTAAAAGAATATTTGAAGATTTCACTATTTGAGGAAAATATTTTCGGGATGGATCTTTGGCCCACTCATGCACAAGACCTGAGGCGGCTAAGGCAGCACAGGGACCTATATGAACTACTAAATGTTGAACAGCAGGTGAACCGCCAGTTCCCCATTCAGAGCCCATTGCGTGAAACCTAGAACTCCCAAAATTTTAGAAAAAGAGGTTTTTAAAGTCTTTGAAGAGGACCTTAACCCCACTCATGCACAAGGCCCGAGGCGGCTAAGGTAGCATGGGGACCTATACGAACTACTAAATGTTGAGCAGGTAAACCGCCAGTTTTCCAGTTTAGAATCCATTGCGCAAGACTTGAAAATCAAAAAATATTTGGAAAAAAGATTTTCAAATTTTTGAAAGAAGAAATAATTTTCAGACATTGTTGATCCTTTGAGAAAAGAAAGCCCAAATCTAATGGAAGAAACTCATTTTAGCAATTTGAGGCAACAAGGGTTTTAATGTAATTATTTAGCAATTACGGGATTATTTGGAGCTTAATTAGGAGTTTTAAGTGTCTTATGATTTATTTAGGTGGTTTAGACCTTTTGTGACCCATTTAGAAATTTTAGAATTTTATGAATTTTCTGGAGTTTTTATTCATTTCCTTAATTTACGAAATTTTTATTAATTTTTGGAATTTTTTATTAAATTTTTCTATTTTCTGTAAAAAATTTATTAATTTTCTATTTTCTGGAATTTTTTATTAATTTTCTATTTTTTGTAATTTTTATATTAATTTTTCTATTTTCTGGAATTTTTTATTAACTTTTCTATTTTATGGAATTTTTATTAATTTTTCTATTTTCTGGAATTTTTATTAATTTTTCTATTTTCTGTAATTTTTATTAATTTTTATATTTTCTGTAATTTTTATTAAATTTTTGAGTTTTCTGAATTTTTAGAATTTTTCTATTTTTTGTAATTTTTATTAATTTTTCTATTTTATGTAATTTTTATTAAATTTTTGAGTTTTCTGAGTTTTTATTAATTTTTCTATTTTTTGTAATTTTTATTAAATTTTTGAGTTTTCTGAATTTTTAGAATTTTTATATTTTTTGTAATTTTTATTAAATTTTTGAGTTTTCTGAATTTTTATTAATGGGAGGGCAAATAGTAATTTTTGTGGCAGGGACAATTTGGTAATTTTGACTTTGAGGGACATGTTAGGAATTATTGGAAAAGGTTAGGGGTAATATGGTCATTTCCTATCTTGGGGCATATTGGGTATTTCTGAAACTCTATGGGGTAATATGGTTATTTATGGTCTTGGGGCATATTAGATATTTCTAGAATTCTATAGGACAGATTGTATTTTTGGGACATCGGAAAAATGAAAAGAGTTTGATATGGGATTCGAACATGGTTATACTTAGCCATAGAATACTTAGCCATTGTTATACTTAGCATTGTTATACTTAGCCACCCAAAAAGCGCGCAGGAAGGTTCGAACATGGTTACTGGTAGGCGGGGTTCGAACACGCGACGCGTTGGTGACGAGCTGCCGCGCTCAACCAACTGAGCCATTCACTCCATGCTTTGTGTTTCACCAATCTAAAATAAAAGGCATGTCCTGGCTGCAGCCCCTCACGATGGTCATAACTAGTTCTTCCCAAGCGACGCTTTTATTTGGCTCGACAATGAACCAGGGCTCCATTCTGTGGCCCCTCTTGTGAATGTATGGACTAATAACAACCCCTTTTTTTATTTCTAACTTATTCTTTATCTCGCCATCAGGGTCTCATTATAATGGCAAATTAACCACGTTGTTTTCATGCACTTAATCAAACAAGAATCAGCAGATCGCAACTGAATTATGTTTAAAAAAAAGTTCCCAAGATTCAGCAACTTACAGAGAACTTTTTCATTCTCAAATTGGATTGTCCATTTCAAGAAAGATACACAGTAGTAAAAAAAGGTGATTCTGAAATTAAAATTAGGGAGAATTTACGAAGGCGCTTCACCTGATGGTTGTAAACGATCAACTCTGAACCTCTGTTTTCTAACCAAGAAGGATTTCCTTAGAACGAAACTCCCGTCCAAACCATGAACATGAGGCTGACGGAGACGTGCTCTTCAAGAATCCACCCAAGGAAAATGAAGTTCCAAAACCTTCCCCCGATAGCCGCTTGCTAGTACCTCGAGCCCTTTTCCATGATCCACATGCTTTCTTGGAGAAAATGATCCATTTCTTCTTCCCCTCTCTCGACGAGCCTCCCCCCCTTTTTGTATGTTCTGCTCTCTTCTTCCTTCCAGGAAAAATTTCTGAAGCCCCCTTCCTTTTTTGAGGGAAAAACTTTAGAGACCCTCTGTCTCCTGCAGCCTGTTAATTCCCTTGTCTTCCTCATTGAGATCACTGTATTGTGAGGGATTCTTGCAACTTTCTCTTCCTTGTTTGTTCTTCTTTCTGACTCTCCTCAAGAGTACCCCTCTGATGCTTCAAAGAAACTCTCTCCCCCTCTGTTCTTTCGCGTGTTTTTTTTAGCTAGTGAAATCTGAACCAACCCCTCTCTAACCTCTCTGTTTCCCTTATATACATATACCCCCAACGTTTCTTCTGTTTTTGCTTTTTGCCACTTTTCCAATATTTGCTTCTATTTTACTTTCATTTTATTTTATTTTATTTTATTTTGATTTTCAGGTTTTGATATTTTTTATTTTTACAGATTTTAAATTTTGTTTTTCTTAATTTTGTGATTTCAGTTTTTGTATTTATTATTTCTACTTCTTCTTATTTTTATTATTCTTTATTTTTAGACTTCTATTTATTTTTCTAAAAAACAGATTTCCCTTTTTTGTTTTTTGTTTTTTTTATCTTCTTTTTTTTTATTTTTTGATTTCTAGATTCTTTAAAAAAATTATTTGTTTTTATTATTTTAATCTCATTTATCATTTTTATTATTTTTCTTTTTTTGATTTTCCTGATTTTAAAATTTTTATTTCCTTTTCTAAAAAAGTTTTTAATTTTTGTTTTCTATTTTTGTCTATTTTTCTGCTTCTTTGTTTATTTATTGAATTAGTTTCTCGATTAATTTTATAAGCGGGGGCCTCAGACATAATTGGGTGTTTACAGTTTGCCCCTCTTTACCTATTTTCTTATTAGATAATATGAGAAGTACTCTCTATATTATTGTGATAAGAAATGGGTAAAGACGTAAACAAATTATGTCCGAGGTAGGAATCCTGATAACCTCGAAGATACTGCACCTTCAGGATTACAAAGTTTTCAACCTTATATGTGGAAAATCTTAACCATTAAACGAAGACGAATCATACGAGGCTTGACCTCATATGTTGAGATGCTAAAATTACCGGGAAACAGAAATGGAGGACCTGACAGCATAGGCCTGAAAACAATAAACTAGATGGCAGCCTGACAACATAGGCCTGAAAAGCAGTAAATCTAAGCTAACTTGATGGTGGCCTGACAACATAGGCCTAAAAGCAGTAAATCTAAACTAGAGGGTGGCTTTGATAGGCCCGGGAAAGTGATAAATCTAAACTAGATAAGGTCCCGACAACATAGGCAGAGAAAGCATTAAATCTAAACTAGAGTAAGGGCCTGACAACATGTTTCCAAAAGTAAATCTAAACTAGAGGGTGGCCTCACAACATAGGCCGAAAAGTAGTAAATCTAAACTAGAGGGTGGCCTGACAACATAGGCCGGAAAGCAGTAAATCTAAACTAGAGGGTGGCCTGACAACATAGGCCGAAAAGAAGTAAATCTAAACTAGAGGGTGGCCTAACAACATAGGTCGAAAAGCAGTAAACTAAACTGACTTGATGGTGGCCTGACAACATAGGCCTAAGTGTAGAGAAGTAAACTAGGGGAGGCCTGACAACATAGGCCAAGGTGCAGAAATTTAAACTTGAGGGGAACCCCGTTGTTGACGGGAAGAATGCAAATGAAATCCTGCTATTGCCAGGATAAATGCAAACCTGCTTGACAGGTGAACGGAAATTAAACATGCTTGAAGTCCTGTTGTTGACAGGAGAATGCAGATGGGATCCCGCTGTTTTCGGGAAGATGCAAATGAAATCCTGCTGTTGTCAGGATAAATGCAAACCTGCTTGATAGGTGGACAGAAAATTAAACGTGCTTGAAGTCCTGTTGTTGACAGGAGAATGCAAATGAGGTCCCGCTGTTGCTGGGAAGAATGCAAATGAAATGAAGGTCTCACAGCCAGATAAATGCAAACTTGCTTGATTGTGACGTAAAATAAACGTGCTTCAAGTCCTGTTGTTGACAGGAGAATGCGAATGGGGTCCCGCTGTTGCCGGGAAGAATGCAAATGAAATCCTGCTGTTGCCAAGATAAATGCAAACCTGCTTGACAGGTGGACAGAAAATTAAACGTGCTTGAAGTCCTGTTGTTGACAGGAGAATGCAAATGAAGTCTCGCTGCTACCGGGAAGAATGCAAATGGAATCCTGCTGTTGCCAGGATATATGCGGAGAATAAAATTTGATGAGGCCTGACAACATAGGCCATGATGCAGAAAAGAAAACTTGAAGATGACTATTTGAATAGCAAAAAAGGACCTGTTAAGACAGGTGACTTTGAAGTGGGAGGTGAAAAGAACCTGTGAAGATAGGAAAAATGAGTGACAATGACTAAACTGTGTAGACGAACTCCTGTTGTTGACAGGAAAAATGCAAGCCTGCTAAACAAGCGAAAAAGAAAAAGGTGAAGACCTGTTTTGATAAGTAAAGGAAAGTGAGCCATGCCTTGTTAGGACAGGTTAAATGTAATGGCCCTGTTGTTGATAGGGTGGAATGAGGCACCTGTTAGGACAAGAAAGAGATGAACCTGCTAAGACAGGTAGGAATTGATGACACATACCTGTTGAGACGGGTCGTGTGAAAACAAGATGAAGATTGGCCTGATATGACAGGTAAAAGAAAAATGACATAATGTGCCCTAGGAATTCACGTGAAGGTGGAATGTGGGCTCTTTGTCACTGTCTCCGGACGACTTATTTTTGAATTTTGTTTTTCTTGCATTAAAACAAGCTGCTTATTCTACCTCGAACTTGAAGGTTTTTAGACACTTGACAATTATTTTCTTGAAGAGACTTGGGAAACCATTTTTCCCCAGTTTTAAGATTCTTGATAATTGATGTATGTCTCGATTTGAAGGGAATTTAGGCCTTGATGAGATTGAAGATGAGCTTGACTTGAATTTTTCTGGGCAACTTTGCCCTATTGAACTTGATTGGAGTCGAGGAATTGAGGATTGCCTCAACTTGGATTTTCTTGGGCAAATGTTTGCCCCAATTTGAACTTGACTAAAAGCTTGAGGATGACCTCAGTTTGAACTTTTGTGGGCAAGTGTTTGCCCTTGTTTGAACTTGATTCTGAGGGTGACCTCAAATTGAATCGTGTGGGCAAGCATTTGCCCCAGTTTGATTGATCTGGCGTTGAGGAATTGAGGATTGCCTCAACTTGAATTTTTCGGGAAAATGTTTGCCCCAGTTTTGTTCTTGGTTCAAAATTTGAGGATGACCCCAAATTAAATTTTTGTGGGCAAGTGTTTGCCCCGGTTTGGACTTAACTAAGAATTTGAGGATAACCTCAAATTAAATTTTGTTGGGCAAGCTTTTGCCCTAGTTTGGACTTGACAGAGAATTTGAGGATAACCTTAAATTGAATTTTGTTGGGCAAGCTTTTTCCCCAGTTTAGGCTTGATTCAGTTTTAATTATGACTGATTCGGGAAATTTTACCTGAGTCTTAATTACTTTTGAAAAATGGGTCGTACGATGCTTGAAAAAAGATGCTTATGTGCTGTTTGAATGAGTGAAAAGAATGCGATGTTAATGATGCTTGAATAGATGCAGAAATGATGTGGAGTTCTTATTTTGATGCTTGAAATAATTATTTGATTAAACAGATGCTATTGAATGCAAACCATGAAATGGTGTAAAAAATTTTGTTTCTCTTGATTTTTTTGTTTTTCTAACGCCTTCTTCCTCGACAACCCCATAGTTGGTGTGAAAGGGATCAAGAATCAAGGCGAGCTCGATTAACTCAGTCTTTCGGCTTATTGGTCAATTTTGAAATCTTCTTTCTGGGATTTTTGAAACCCAACGGTGGTCAGTATTATTGAGTAAGACACACTCCTTCTTTGGTGGCATCATGGCTGGTAGGAAGATGAATCCTTGGGAAACAATCCTGTCGCGTTGTAACGGTCGAGGATTCATCTGACTTATCATGACTTTTCAAAATTAATCCCTTTTTAATTCTTTTTACATTTTTCATGTCTCCTCGTGGCACGTGCATTTTGAGGTGTGCAAAGTGATGCTGGATGGTCAAAAGAAGGAGATAGAGAATTTTGAGGTTTAAGGTTTAGGGTTTAGGGTTTAGGTGGTGTACTTGAAAGGAAAAAGATGATGAAAGGGGTGGGTTCGATTGCCCAAATGGCACCTTTTGACGAAAAATGCCAATGCTGCTTTTCATAATCTTGATTGTCAAATTAGCCAAACTTTGAGAAATGGAAAAATTTTGCCCCAGTTGCAGAATATCATGTTGTCCTAGAATTCCTGGTTTGACCTTAATTTTTGCCTGGGTTGTTCTTTTGAGTTTTCAACCTAGCAAGTCTTTCATTTTGCCCTAACTTTTGCCTAGGTCGCCCTTTAAGGGTTTTTCGACCTAGCAGGCTTTTGTTTGATGGTGCCCTAACTTTTGCCTAGGCCGTTTTGAGGATTGTAGACCTAGCGGGGTTTTTTGATTGTGCCCTAACTTTGCCTAGGGCGCCCTTTGAGGGTTTTCGACCTAGCGGGCTCTTGATTTTGGTTGTGCCCTAAATTTTGCCTAGGTCGTTTTTTATTGTTGACCTAGCGGGCTTCTGTTTGATTATGCCCTAACTTTTGCCTAGGTCGTCTTTGAGAGTTTGTCGACCTAGCGGGCTTCTGTTTAATTGTGCCCTAACTTTTGCCTAGGCCGCCCTTTGAGGGTTTTCGACCTAACAGGCTCTTGATTTTGGTTGTGCCCTAACTTTTTCCTTGGTCGTCTTTGATTGTTGACCTAGCGGGCTTTTATATGATCCTGATTTTTGCCTGAATTGCTTTTGGAACCCAGCAAGACCTTTTTTATCATGATTTTATTGATTTATTTTTGAACCCTACTTTTGCCTGGATTGTTTTGGCTTAATCCAGCGGGCTTTCTTTTTGAATTTTGACCCTGATTTTGCCTGAATCATTTTGATTCAATCCGGCGGGCTTTCTTCTTTTTCTTGAATTTTATGTAGTTGGATGTTGATCTTGCCGGGATCATTTGGTTCCTAATTCAGCAGATCTTATCGTACATCCCTAAATTTTGCCTGGATTTGAACTTGATTCCAGCGGGATGTTTTTTGTTTGACAAGACACTTTGACTGGGGATCTAGAATCCCTGGTTGTTATTCTGCTTCCTCATTAGGCTTTTCTCCTTGAGCTTGATTAATTAGACGTTCAAGATTATTTATTACAGCACTGGTATTATCACTAATTGGTATTAATTGTTTGGTTATAGGAAAAAAGAGTGGGCTAGATGATGGAAGAATGGAAAATTTTAGAAGTAAAGCCAAAATGGGAGGCACGTGCTTAAGAAACATGAAAATTGTGAATTTATGTTTTATTCATTGAGATTTATTTACAAAGATTGATTTTGAAAAGTACAACAATTTTGGATGAGTATCCGCAATCTCAATTTGTACGACTCATTGTGTTGTTCCCATCTCAGTCAGCTGGTCGACGGGCTCTTGTGATTCGGCAATGGATTGTTTTCTGTGTTAGGAGCAAGCCTCCCAAAATCGAGCCATTTTGCATCAACTAAGCTTTGTACCTTTCGCTTCGACACTAGGCAATCCTCTGTAGAATGACCAATGAATCCTGCATGGTAATCACATCTGGCATTTGGATTGTACCAATTAGGATATGGTGGCTCCTGAGGCTTCAAAGGATAAGGCGCAATCAGAGAGTTTTGAATCAACCGAGGTAGCAGCTCGGTATAGGAGATTGGGATAGGATCAAATTGGACGGGCTTCTTCTCCTTTTTCTGGCTTTGGTTGGTATTTTGGCTTATGGCTTGTGCTTGGGCTGGGTATGGTGTTGGTGGTCTAACTTGTGTCGGGTAATTGTAAGTAGGATGATAGGGTGCTTGGTAAGCGGTAGCGATGTAAAGACATGGTAAGTAAGGTGTGTATGGTGTATATGGTGGTGGTTGAAAGCCAGCTGGACCATACTGTGCCATTTGAGGAATGTATTGGCCTTGATCAGAAGCCACATTGTAGGTTTCACCTACCTTTTTCTTCCCCGATCCACTGGAAACATTGACTGCGCCTGCGGGCTTTTGCATGATCTTTCCATGACGCATGCCACCTTCAATCCTTTCTCCAATGATGACGACATCGGAGAAGCTAGAAGTCACGCTTCCAATCATCTTGTCATAGAAAGGATTTTGGAGTGTGTCCACGAACATGCTGACCATCTCTTTTTTGGATAAAGGAGGTTGTACCTGAGCAACTAACTCCCTCCATCTTTGAGCGTACTGCTTGAAGGTTTCTTCTTATTTTCTTGGCCATATTTTGAAGCTGAGTTCGATCGGGAGTCATCTCTGTATTGTACTGATACTATCTTGTGAAAGCCTCAGCGAGGTCTCTCCATGAACGGATGCGTGTCCGCTCAAGTTGAGTGTACCGGTTGTTGGCTCGCCCGATTAAGTCAGTCTTGGAAAAGTGGATGAGAAGCTTCTCATCGTAAGTACATGCAGACATCTTCCTGCAGTACATAGTCAGGTGTTTCTTTGGACAACTGGTTCCTTGATATTTCTCGAATTCGGGAACCTTAAATTTTGGAGGGATGACCACGTCTGGTACCAAGCACAAATCAGATGCATCTTTGGCCTCATAAGCGCTCCCCTCGATTGCCCGGATTCTATCTTCTAGGGTTCTCCACTTTTCAGTATCCTCCTTCGAAGGGTGGCTTGGGTATTCCTCTGGCCTGTTGTGAGGTTGAGGAAATGGTATTTACATAGGGTGTGGCTCTTGGGTAAACATTGGATGTGTTCCCCCAATAGCTGTTTGGTGAGCTTGTGAGATGGTATTTGGAGGTAGGTTATGTGTTTGGGTTTGTGTTTGGGCTTGTGTTTGGTTGTATGAAGGTGCATGTCCATGAGGATACCCATAATGAATTCCTTCGATTTGCGGGGGTACAGTTAATGGTGGAGTGAAGCCAGGAGGATATGACGGGTCCGTTGGTTCTCCAGGTAAGGATTCCCTGGCCTCTTTCTGTTTAGACTACTGGATGGCCTCCATTAGCTTGGTCATCTGTTCCTTCAGTGATTTGACCTCATTTCTTAGCTCCTCATTTTTTCTCTCCAACTCATCCATGATTCTTGATTGTGCTCGAGTTCTATAAGGATGTCGAGGAAGCTGTGTTTCTCCAATTTTCTGGTGAAGTTAAAAATTAATTTTTGTGAAATAATTTGAATGCAACAAAACGTGAATGATAGATATGTTGATGCACAATGAGTGTGAATGTGTAGAATGATTTTTGAAATCTTTTTTTTTTATAGATCTATGAATGAATGAATGAATCAATGCTATGTGCAAATAATTTTAAGAGATTTGAAGTTTGACTATTTGAAAATAAATCAGAGTTGTTTTATTTATTGATTTTTAACAAATTTGTTTTTAGGAGTTTTGGTATTTTTATTTTGCTATAAAACTTTTAGTTTTGTTTAGAAAAACTTTTTTAGTTTTTCTAGAGTTTTTCTTGAAAGCATTCTTTAGGTTTTCGAAATTTCATTTTCTCTCTCTTTGAATCTTTTTAATATTTTCAGTATCTCTAGAAATTATTTTCTAATTTTTTCTAGGAATTTCTAGTTTTCCTTGATTTTCCTTGATTTTCCTTGTTCTTCTATTTGTTTTGATGTTTCTTTTCTTTTGTTTGACTTTTCTTTCTTGTGTTTCCCCAATCTTTAGCTTCCATTTTGGATGATAATTGTCCATGCATATATGAACCATATTATGAAGGGGTGTATGCCCTCTTTGCTTCTCTTGTGGGTTACCTGTCCTAAGGATCTATGGCCTTTATATGAATCTCTAAAAGGTGGTTAGTAATCCTAAGGTGTAGAGGTCACTAGAGCCAAGTTCGAGTTCACAATGTTTGCCACAACAGTAGAAGTAGCCACTAGTTGCGGGGCATTATGAATAAGACGCACTCTAGCTGGGATTTTCGTGATAGCCACACAGGACGTAGGCCCCAGCGTGACACCACTAGATCCCTCTATCCTAGGCAACACTCAAACCCGGGTATAGGGCCCCACTCATGATGGATGCATATGCATTAATGTAATGTGGAGGCCACACAATATTATTGGGATACCTGCAATTGGGGAACTTGCACAGATATATAACAATTTATTGTTTGTCTATCCTAGGGTGTAGAGAGAGTAAACAAACAATAAAACAAGAATAAATCAACAAATAAATAACATGCAATAATTAAATCATACACATAAACAGTGAAGGGATCAATTATAATGCACACTCAAATAAAATGGGCTTGACTCTCTAGGTTCCCCAGTGAAGTCGCCATCTGTTGCAACCGTAATTCCGACGAGATGACGAACTTGCTAAAATTTTGAAAACATGAATTTATTTGACAAAGTGGAGTCGCCACCAAATTTTTATTTAACGGAAAAAGATTTGGAAAAAACCCTAACTTGAGGATGAGATTTAGGTTCGAGAGTCGGTTACGAATGAGGAAGGTGTTAGGCACCCCATTCGCCCGTTCCGAGGAACGGTACCCTTAAACTGAGTGTGTGATTATTTGAGAATGGTTTGATCCCTTTTATTAGAGTGAAAATAAATACTTGATGGAGGTTAGCCTGACAGGACTTGATCCTGCTCCTACGTATTCCCCGGTGCAATGGGAAACTCAAGGCTTACGTAGTTCTGGTTCTGTTTTGAAGGCTTGACCTTCGAAGAATGTTTTAAAAGAATATTTGAAGATTTCACTATTTGAGGAAAATATTTTCGGGAGGGATCTTTGGCCCACTCATGCACAAGACCCGAGGCGGCTAAGACAGCACAGGGACCTATATGAACTACTAAATGTTAAACAGCAGCTGAACCGCCAGTTCCCCATTTAGAGCCCATTGCGTGAGACCTAGAACTCCCAAAATTTTAGAAAAAGAGGTTTTTAAAGTTTTTGAAGAGGACCTCAAGCCCACTCATGCACAAGGCCCGAGGCGGCTAAGGCAGCATGGGGACCTATACGAACTACTAAATGTTGAACAGCAGGTAAACCATCAGTTTTCCATTTAGAGTCTATTGCGTGAGACTTGAAAATCCCAAAATATTTGGAAAAAAGATTTTCAAATTTTCGAAAGAAGAAATAATTTTCAAACATTGTTGATCCTTTGAGAAAAGAAAGCCCAAATCTAATGGAAGAAACTCATTTTAGCAATTTGAGGCAACAAGGGTTTTAATGTAATTATTTAGCAATTACAGGATTATTTGGAGCTTAATTAGGAGTTTTAAGTGTCTTATGATTTATTAAGGAGGTTTAGACCTTTTGTGACCCATTTAAAATTTTAGAATTTTATGAATTTTCTGGAGTTTTTATTCATTTCCTTAATTTCTGAAATTTTTATTAATTTTTGGAATTTTTTATTAACTTTCTATTTTTTGTAATTTTTTTAATAATTTTTCTATTTTCTGTAATTTTTTATTAACTTTTCTATTTTCTGGAATTTTTATTAATTTTTCTATTTTCTATAATTTTTATTAAATTTTTGAGTTTTCTGAATTTTTAGAATTTTTCTGTTTTTTGTAATTTTTATTAAATTTTTGAGTTTTCTGAATTTTTATTAATGGGAGGGTAAAATAGTAATTTCTGTGGCAGGGACAATTTGGTAATTTTGACTTTGAGGGACATGTTAGGAATTATTGGAAAAGGTTAGGGGTAATATGGTCATTTCCTGTCTTGGGGCATATTGGGTATTTCTGGAATTCTATGGGACAGATTTGTATTTTTGGGACATGGGAAAAATGAAAAGAGTTTGATATGTGGGATTCAAACACCTGCACTGGAGGCCCTTCAAACGCTATATCTACCACCTGGCTGTATCTACCACCAGACCAATCCATCAGTTGAGGTTTTTAAAGCCCTGCTTTATTGTTATACTGAGCCACCCTATGCATATTGAAAAATAAAAAAAAAAAAGCACGCAGCAAGGTTCGAACATGGTTACTAGAGGTGCACTAGGGACGCGCTAACCGCTAGGCCAAGCGCCTAGTTAGTATTCTAATGCACTGTCTTTAATTTAATGCACAATCCTATGATTATGTGATTTTTTAAGAAAATTAAAAGGGAAAGCGCTGTAGACGGGGTTCGAACACGCAACACGTTGGTGACGAGCTGCCGCGCTCAACCAGCTGAGCCATTCACTCCATGCTTTGTGTTTCACCAATCTAAAATAAAAGGCATTTCCTGGCTGCAGCCCCTCACGATGGTCATAACCAGTTCTTCCCAAGCGACACTTTTATTTGGCTCGACAATGAACCAGGGCTCCATTCTATGGCCCCTCTTGTGAATGTATGAACCTAATAACAACCCTTTTTTATTTCTAACTTATTCTTTATCTCGCCATAAGGGTCTCATTATAATGGAAAATTAACCACGTTGTTTTCATGCACTTAATCAAACAAGAATCAGCAGATCGCAACTTAATTATGTTTAAAAAAAAGTTCCCAAGATTCAGCAACTTACAGAGAACTTTTTCATTCTCAAATTGGATTGTCCATGCCAAGAAAGATACACAGTAGCAAAAAGAGGTGATTCTGAAATTAAAATTATGGAGAATTTACGAAGGCACTTCACCTGATGGTTGAAAACGTTCAACTCTGAACCTCTGTTTTCTGACCAAGAAGGATTTCCTTAGAACGAAACTCCCATCCAAACCATGAATATGAGGCTGACGGAGACGTGCTCTTCAAGAATCCACCCAAGGGAAATGAAGTTCCAAAACCTTCCCTCGATAGCCGCTTACTAGCACCTCGAGCCCTTTTCCATGATCCACATGCTTTCTTGGAGAAAATGATCCTTTTCTTCTTCCCCTCTCTTGACGAGCCTCCCCCCTTTTTGTATGTTATGCTCTCTTCTTCCTTCCAGGAAAAATTTCTGAAGCCCCCTTCCTTTTTCGAGGGAAAAACTTCAGAGACCCTCTGTCTCCTGCAGCCCGTTAATTCCCTTGTCTTCCTCGCTGAGATCACTGTACCATGAGGGATTCTTGCAACTTTCTCTTCCTTGTTTGTTCTTCTTTCTAACTCTCCTCAAGACTACCCCTCTGATGCTTCAAAGAAACTCTCTCCCCCTCTGTTCTTTCGCGCGTTTTTTTTAGCTAGTGAAATCTGAACCAACCCCTCTCCAACCTCTTTGTTTCCCTTATATACATATACCCCTAGCGTTTCTTTTGTTTTTGCTTTTTGCCGCTTTTCCAATTTTTGGTTCTATTTTACTTTCATTTCATTTTATTTTATTTTAATTTTGATTTTCAGGTTTTGATATTTTTTATTTCCAGATTTTAAATTTTGTTTTTTTTTTTAATTTTGTGATTTCAGTTTTTGTATTTATTATTTCTACTTCTTATTTTTATTATTCTTTATTTTTAGACTTCTATTTATTTTTCTAAAAAACTGATTTCCCTTTTTGTTTTTTTTATCTTCTTTATTTATTATTTTTTGATTTCTAGATTCTTTAAAAAAATTATTTCTGTTTTTATTATTTTAATCTCATTTATAATTTTTATTATTTTTCTTTTTTTGATTTTCCTGATTTAAAAATTTTTATTTCCTTTTCTAAAAAAGTTTTTAATTTTTGTTTTATGTTTCTGTCTATTTTTCTGCTTCTTTGTTTATTTATTGAATTAGTTTCTCGATTAATTTTATAAGTGGGGGTCTCAGACATAATTGGATGTTTACGTACACCACTCCATTCTAATCTTTCTTTCGGTATCCTCTCATAGGATCTTAGAGGCAAAACTCTTTCACGGTGCAAGTTGCAACATCCTATTGTCAACTTTGCTGGGACTATGGTTTTGTCATTCTTTTCTAGAATTAGGATTATGCATTGTTTAGTTAGATTAGTATGCTCTGTTTATTTTATCTCTATATGTGTAACTAATCCCCAAATCGTGGGGCTTTGACGAAACTTATAATGTAACCAATTGAACTCATTTTCCTTTTTTATGAATGATTGTATTTCTATTCAATTGTGTTTTCCTTATTATGCTTAATTAATTGGTGAAAATTAGCTACTCTTGTTAATTTCTAAGTTAATTGGGGATATGCGATCGTACCATTGCCTAATTACGGAACTATAAGGTAAACTGAACCTAAGGATTTTGGAGGATCAATCAGAATCCTTGATTTCTAATCAGTTATTAATTTAACAAGTCTCAATGTTCTTTATGGTTATCTTAATTATATATCTTGCATGGTTATTGGGGCAGTAACTTAATAAAAAAGAATATTTCTATTGTATGATCATTGGGTAATAATAGAATGAGATGAATGATTAGCAATTGATTTTAAATCATTCATAAATGATTTTGGGTGAAATCAGGTAAAGTTATAAGGGAAACCAAAATCTCATGCCCTTCCATATTCGTAATTTTTCTTTTGCCTTTAAATTTCTTACTCTTGTTTTTTTCTCCTTCTTATATTTATTTTAAATATTTTCAAACAAAACTTTTACTGATGGTCTCAAAAGTTAGGATTCAATCATTTAAAGATTGTTGAAATAGTTTTTGTGGGAACTATATTAAGGGTTTTAAATACCCCTTTCTACACCAACGGATACACTTGTCCGTGGGTGAAATTTTGTATGTACAGTAAGGGTATTGTTGAAATTTTGTACGCACAATGGAGGAAGAATCATTGGTAGTGGGGCATTTGAGGGCATGAATGACAAGGTCGATGTCATCAAGAAGGTGGCCAATCAAAACAAGTTCATTTGCTATGGAGTAAAGTCTACAAGGCAAAACCTTTGGTTATAAAGATTAGAAACTCTTTCAATGACACGTCACGAACTCACAATCTATAAGGAATGATTAAATCTTGTTTACACTACAAAAAATATATTTTTTTTTAGTGGTTTTTTTGTCTGGTAGTGAAAAAAATGTTAAAAAAGTTACATTTTCTAGCATTTTACGTAAATGCAACAAAAACAAATTGTTGGTTTAAATAAATTTTCTGTGAGTTTCTAATTGCCACAAAAATATTTACAAGAATATTTTTTTTCAAAAATATAGTATCTTTTATTATGATTTTTCTCGTGGGATATTTCCGTAATTGCCACAGCCCCCAAATTACTTATATTTTCTTAACATTATTCATACATCATTCTTTACGTATACGTAC
This sequence comes from Canavalia ensiformis, assembly GCA_026541065.1. Taxonomy (NCBI): domain Eukaryota; kingdom Viridiplantae; phylum Streptophyta; class Magnoliopsida; order Fabales; family Fabaceae; genus Canavalia; species Canavalia ensiformis. The sequence goes on along the minus strand of JAMKYM010000338.1, from coordinate 38,397 downwards.
TAATATCGAATAGTCGTATGATCATGATATACCTAATTTTCCAATCATGCGTATATCTGAATAAACAAACTCTTGGTAAATACATACATATATTTACATCCTCATTCAATTTACATGAGCTCCGTAATCTCAGAATATAAGTAATCTAGGGTATTATGACTGGGATGATAAGATAAATGCGTACAACATTATGTTATTATATCTAACTAGAACTACAGGAATCTTCTTCTCTTCTTCGAATTAATACTCCTGCTTTGTAGTCGTTGCCCCTGTTCACGGACTAGGAATTCCTTATTTGCTTTCTACATCGATGATTACTTCAATGTCGAAAGAAAGGTGACCTATGTTGTAGGCTCACTAAGAAGTCATAGTCACACGTACAAAATATAATAGAGGGGAGTGAGACGTGTCATTCAAGTAAAAGTAAGAATATGAGTAGTGCATTAAATTATAATTTAACATAAAGAATAAATACGTTCTTTAACCTTTAGTAGAATTCACCTATAACAATAACTTTCACTTTAGCATAGGAATAGCTCCATATAAAGCCTTGTATAGGAGAAGATGCAAGACACCATTGTGTTGGTATGAGATAGGAGAAAATTTAATACTATGACCTGAGATGATACTGCAAATGATGGAGTAAATCAAGATGATTTGGAAAAATATGAAGATATCACAAGATAGACAGAAAAGTTATTTTGATAAGCGACAAAGACCTCTTGAATTTCAAGAAGGTGATCACGTATTTTTGAAAGTTACACCACTAACTAGGGTCGGTAGACCAATGAAATCTTGAAAACTTAGTCTTAGATATATCGATCCATACCAAATCTTAAAAAGAGTTGGTACAGTAGCCTATCGAATAGCCTTACCCCTCTTCTGTCAAACCTCCATGATGTTTTTCATATGTCCCAACTTAGAAAATATATTTTTGATCCTTCACACATCATAGAAACTAATACTATACAATTAAAAAAGAATCTCACTTACAAAGCAATACACGTGCAGATCATTGAAAAAGATACCAAACAGTTATGGGATAAAGCATTGGAGTTAGTAAAGGTTATATGGAATGAAGAAGAAGATACAACTTGGGAGATTGAAGGATACATGTTAGACTTATATCCATACTTATTACACTAAGATAAATTTTGAGGACCCAATTTTATTTTTAGGGGGAAGAAATGTAATAATAATAAAAAAAACCAAGAGGCATTCGGTCGCAACATGCATGCAGCCACCTGCCTCGCCACATACACACCCACTACACTATAAATAATGGGTGGGAGAAAGGCAAATTGCATTATGCAATTTACAAGGTGAAAGTACATAATTACACATAGAGAACATATACGTATAGTGTTAAACAATAAAATAATTGATTGAGGACTGTGAGGTCCTGCCCCTTGAGAAGAAGGCAATGTCTTCAAGTGTGATAGAGATAGGAATTAGAAGATTTAGTTGACATGCATCATTTGCATAAAAGTTTTTGTAAATTGTAATGGGGGATAATCTGCAAGCCCTTCTATGAAAGGGAGCTAGAAAATCTAAGGGTCGATTCACATGAAAGTAGACCGAAGTTCATGATAGTGGGAACTTCCGAGCCTAAGGGGTACGTGAGCTAGCTTTGAGCCTCTTAATGGCCCAAGGTTGCTCCTTGTAGCCGGGACTATTCTGGGCGGACTTAGCCACCTCGACAAGACCCTGAAGATTATCATTACCGGTCGAGCAATTTTAGTATTTTGTGGAATGAGGATGATGATGATTTTAGTGTTGCCAAGGGCACACTGTGATTTGAAATTGGATCCCAGCACCCCTATTATTTTGATAAAGCTGTGAAGATGTTTGGGCCCACATGCATTTGCATATCGTAAAGATGACCAACTTTAGATTAGTGAAGATTATTGTGGTATACAACGCAATAATCTCAACTTATTCTTGAGTCTGTTTTCATAGCTACTTGTGTAGAGAGAATAGAATAATCTCATTCATTCATTTCATAGGAAGATTGTTTTCTAATAGTTTGTTAAGAAGGTTAAAGAACGTATTTGTTCTTTAGGTTAAATTATAGTTTAATACATTACTTCTATTCTTACTTTTACTTGAATGAAGCATCTCACTCCCCTCTGTTATATTTTGTATGCGCGACTATGAATTCTTAGTGAGCCTGCGATATGGGTCACCTTTATTTCGACGTTGAGGTGATCATCGATGTAGAAAGCAGATAAGAAATTCTCAGTCTGTGAACTGGGGCAACGACTACAAAGCACGAGTATCAATTCAAAGAAGAGAAGAGGATTTCTGTAGTTTTAGTTAGATATAATAACATAATGTTATACGTATTTATCTTATCATCTCAGTCATAATATCCTAGATTACTTATATTTTGGGATTATGGAGCTCATGTAAATTGAACGATGATGTAAATATATGTGTGTATTTACCAGGAGTTCGTTTATTTAGATATACGCATGATTGGCAAATCAGGTACATCATGACCATACGAATATTCGATACTAGTACGTATACATAAAGAATGATGTACGAATAATGTTAAGAGAATATAAGTAATTTGGGGACTGTGACAATAATCACTTTTCCTTTTTTCCGTATTCACTCCTGTGTGCTTCCAAGTCTCTCCTGTGTCTTTCTTCATCTATTGAATGTCTTCTACTCCTTGATATATCTCAGATTAACACTTATTCTAGTTTAATTATAGTTCGATTAAGCACTAATGTTTATACAAAATGTAGATCGCTCCATTTTTGGGGATAGAACGATACTTTCATTTTCAAATTCTTTTTGAGTTTTATTCTTGATCAATCTTTTGAGTTTAGTTTTTCTTCCATCCTTTGATAGTTTGTTATTGATTGTGTAGGAAAGAAGTAGGTTGAAAGCATTGTGAAGGAGAAACTTGTAGCTTGTCTAAATAGGGTACCAGGTAAGAATCTTACACTTTAACTTATAAGCGTATAGGTACCTAATGTGTGTGTGTGTGTGTGTGTGTGTGTGTGTGTGTATGGTTGAATTTGGAAAATAGAGACTAGGTCTATATGAGTAATGAAATTGTAGGTAGGTTGATGAAATGTCTGGAATTAGAAATATTCCTCTAGAACAAGGTAATAATTATCTGTTCTATGCAGAGGTTTTGTTCTCTTGGTGGATGCCTTTTGTCCATGGACCTTCTTCCTGTTTGAAGCTCCAACAGGAATGTTTGTACAGTTAATAATATAGAAGAGAAAGCAAAGTAGAGTGATAATAAGCAAGTATTGGAGCTAACAAATTAAGGCTATATAGTTGCAGAGATGAGATAAGAGAGGAGTAGGGTTATAGTTTTCAAATGATATGAGACGAAAAGACTAAAGCAAAGAGAATCTAAATCATCACAACGAGAGAGAGAGAGAGAGAGAGAGAGAGAGAGAGAGAGAGAGAGAGAGAGAGAGAGAGAGCAGAAATGAAATGGAAGTATAGGTGAAACTACAGGTCCTTATTGCCAATAAATTCAGGTTTCCCCTAGTCTCTAATTCCCATCACCACTAGGTGCATATGGCATAGACAATGATAGTTACTAGTTATCCTCCTATTGATGCCCCTATCGTTTATGTGTAAGCACATGCTTACTTTGTAGAACATGTCCTGTTTCAAATTTACATGAAAACAAACTATAATTAGTTTTATTTCTCCCGTTACCATCCTCCCTACCTTACCATGAGGGGATCCCCATATACATTTGTTGTATATATGTATCCTTACTTAATAGTTCATTTGATGATAAGTCACATTCTTTCATTACTATTCTATTTCTCCTTCACTCTAGTTTGCCCACTTAATAAGTTGTTAGAGGTAACCACTAACCAGCTCTTGAAAAATTGGACAATGTACAACTCTAGTCGGCAATGGTAAAAATTTTCTTATTATAAGCCCACCCCTTCCAACATTCATAAACATCCTGCTGGTGCTGACAATGGTCAAGACCAACCTTCGGATAAAGTGATACACCAACTGCTAAGTGAGGCATCAAACATTCCAGCATTGAATGTATATAACCAATAGGAACATAGAGCATTCCATGGTGGACTAATTGTGTGATTGTTGTCCAACTACAATAATAGTCATATGTGGCATGTTACTCATTTATGCTTTATCTTCTAATCATGATGCTAACTATTACAGCAGTACGTTGAATTCAAAATGACAATATATCCATTTACCCTTGTCATAAGATTCATTAGCTTCTCAAGATTTTGCACCATATTAAGATCCTCTCATCCAAAAGTGTCTTTCAACCATACTTCTCAATCCTTTTCTGAACTTTCATCGCACCTTGATGCCTTTTCCTTGTCCTCCACCTTATTGTCTCCGTCTTCTTCATATGTTAATACCTTTTTCTTTTCTTTTTTGAGGTAAAAATAGAGCTTATTAAAGAGAAAGATCTTGAGACCAACCTTCTCAATTAAGTGATACAAAAATTAACAAACAAACCATAGACTTAACACATCTTTCTTATCCTTTATTACTTTATTGCCTTCAACACCTCTTTTACATTTTGCTTTCTTCACTTTTCCCACTACTTGCTGCTTCCCCATACCAGTTTGCTGAACCAAGAAATTTTTTTTCTTTACATCAATCAAATCAAGGTAAGAAACTTATGTACTGAAGATTATAACTTTCTTTATATGCAATTAGATATTTACATTATTAAATATGTCACTTAGAAGAATTATTGTTTTTACACATTAAAGGTCATGGTGTCATGTCGAGTGGGTGCATTCGTCATAAGCTAGAAGAATTCTTGTTTGATATTAAAGGCTATTTTTTTGTTTTTTGAGGTTAATTTTTGCTAATTTGATTGGATTTTCTACCTTTCTTTACATTTTTCGTTCTAGTTTGTAATGGTTAAATAATTGTTATTTGAGATTTACAATTTACATGTTTGCTGAAGCAAACATTGGAAGCTGAAAACTGTAAGTTTCTATTTGAGGTCATTTGCAATTTATGCTCATCAATTGAATTAAATAGGGAATAAGTCTTCAGCTTATCTATGTTGATGTACCTGTGTGGCCTCCTTTATCTATTAGGGTTATACTTCATAGTCATATAATTTGCAATTGTTGTGCGTTTACTGTGCGTACAAAGTTTTACCCACGGGCAAGTGCACCCGTTGGTGTAGAAAGGGGTATTTAAAACCCTTAATATCGTTCCCACAGAGACTATTTTAACAATCTTAAAAAATATTAAATCCTAATTTTTGAGCTCACCAGAAAAGGGTTTGTTTAGAAATATTTAAAGTGAACGAAGAAAAAGAACAAAAGGAAAGTAAGCGATTTAAAGACAAAAGGGCACAAATATGAATTTAATTATGGAGAGACATGGGACTTTGGTTTCCCTTATAATTTTACCCAATTTCACCCCAACTCCCTCAGGAATGATTTGAGTCAATTGCTAATCATCCGTTCTCATTCTATTACTACCCAATGATCATGCAATAGCAATATTCTTTCCCTCAAGTTACTACCCTCAATGATCATGCAAGGTATATAATTAAGAGAAGCATAAAGAACATGCGGATTTGTTAAATTAATAACTGATTAGAAATCAAGGATTCCGATTGATCCTCCAAAACCCTTGGATTCAGTTTACCCTTATAGTTCGGTTAATTAGGCAATGGTACGATCGCCTATCCCCTAATTAACTTAGAAATTAATTCTCATTAATTAATTATGCATAATAAGGAAAACATAATTGAATAGGAATACACAATCATTCATAAAAAGGAAAAGGGGTTCAATTGGTTACATTACAAGTTTCACCAAAGCCCCATGGTTTGGGGATTAGTTACACATCGAGAGATAAGACAAACAAAAATATACTAATCCAACGAAACAATCCATAATCCTAATTTTAGAAAGAGAATGACAAAATCGTAGTGCTAGCAAAGCTAACAATGTGACGTTGCAACTCGTACTGTGGAAGAGCTTCTGTCTCCAAATCCTACGGAGGGATATCGAGGGATACTAACAGTGGTGTGTCTCCCGGGTAATGATAGGCCTACACCTCGGAAAATGGTGTGGCCTTTGGAGCCTAGGGTGGTGTCATATGATGCAGTAGGAGCCTCCTTTTATTACCGATGCAAACAAGTCTGTTATTAAGCTAGTTAATTTTTTTAATGGTAAGATTGTATTTGAAGTGATGATATTGTATGCTTACATTTTTTTTTAAATGTAGTTGAATGGCCATAACAATGGATAAATCATGGATTGATATGCTGCAAAACACAATTGAATATCTGGATGGGTTGAATAAGTTCCTAGATTTTTCATTTCAAAATGGATCAATTACTGGCACAATTAGGTATCCTTGTCCTAATTGTTGCTTTAACAAATGGACAACCAAAGATGACACTCAAGATCATTTAATTTGCAAGCGACTCCTAAAAAATTATAAAGTTTGGATATGGCATGGTAAAAAGTATGAAGAGATTATATCAAAAGGAATTGAAGTAATAGATGAGACAATGCAAGATACAAATCCAGTTTTGGACATGATAAATGATGAATTTAAAATTAATAGAGACCATCTTACAAGACCTATCTCTTCAAATGAACCAGTAGAGCCTATAAACACCATTCCTACATGAGGACATAGAGGTATTGATGATCTGCTTAGAGATGGTAATCAGGAATTATATGAAAGGTGTCTCAAATATTCAAAGTTATCTTTTTGTTGAGGTTGTACCATATAAAGTGCTTGTGTGGTGTGATTGACAAGGAAACAATGTTGATTTTGGAGTTATTGAAAGATGCATTTGAATATGCAAAATTCCTACTTCTTTTTACAAGGCAAAAAAGGTGATCCAAAAACTTGGATTAAATTACACTAAGGTAGATGTGTGCAAAAATAATTGCATGTTGTATTGGGGAGCAAATGAAAGATTTGATATTTGAAAACATTGTGAAAAGTCTAGATGGAAGACAAAAGTTAAGGGTAAAAGGAAAGTACCAATGAAGGTTTTACATTACTTTCCATTGAAACTAAGATTGCAAAGACTATTTGCATGTTCTAAAACAGCAAAATCCATAAGATGGCATGCATTGGGGAGTAACCCAGATGGATTATTAAGGCATCTAAAGGATGGTGAAGCATGGAAAAAATTTGACCAAGTTCACCCTGGATTTGCTTCTAAAACTCGAAATGTTCACCTTGGCTTAGCTATTGATGGTTTCAACCCTTATGGAACCATGAGTAACAGTTATAGTATATGGCCAGTGATTTTAATTCCTTACAATCATCCTCGCTGGGAGTGCATGAAGCAAACTTCTCTCATTCTTTCCATGATCATTCCTAGTAAACAAATTCCTAGTAAACATATTGATGTGTACCTACAACCTTTAGTCAAGGAGCTAAATGAGCTATGGAGTAAGGTATGCACACTTATGATTCATCCATGAATGAAGTGTTCAGAATATGAGCAGCTCTTATGTGGACAATTAGCGACTTCCCCGGGCTCAGTGCTTTATCTGGGTGGAACACTTATACTGGTTATGCTTGCCCATCTTGTAATTTTGATAAATCCCTCATCGATTGGATTATGGAAAAAAATGGTGTTCTATGGGTCATCGACGATTTTTAGAAATGGGTCATAAACTTAGGTTGATGAAAAAGTACTTTGATGGAACCATTGAAGAAAGGGGTCCACCATTATTATTATCTAGGTCTGAAATTTTGAAACAACTTGATGTTGTCAATGTAATTATTGAAGGCAATGTTGATTCAAGTAATATAATGAAACAAGCCCGTGTAGAAGATAAAGTAAAGCAATGGAAAAAAAAGAGCATCTTATTTTATCTTCCATATTGGAAGGATAATCTTTTACGTCACTGTTGTAACCGTAATTACAACGAGACTAAGAACTTGCTACTATTCTAGAAGAACATGATTGGATTAAGTGAAGCCGCCACCAAATTTTTATTTGAAGGAAAAAGATTTGGAAAAACTCTAACTTAAGGAAGAAATCTTAGGTTCAGGAGTCGGTTACGAATAGGGAAGGTGTTAGGCACCCTACTCTTCTGTTCCGAAGAACGGTACCCTTAAACTGGGTGTTGGATTTATTTGAAAATTATTTGATCCCTTTAATTAGAATAGAAAATAAATAAGTTGATGGAAAGATAGCTTGACAGGACTTGATCCTACTCCTACGTATTCCCTGGTGCAATGGGAAACTCAAGGCTTACGTAGTTCTGGTTTGAAGGTTTAACCTTCGGAGGAAAAAAATAAATTGGAAGATGATTTGAAAGTATTTTCGATATTTACACAATTCTTAGTCCACATATGCACAGGATCCAAGACAACTACGGCTGCACTGGGATCCATATGAATCCCTAAACATCGAACAGCAGGAAAAGCTACCAATTCGTGTCTAGAGTTCATTGCGTGAGACTTAGAATTATAACAAGAAGTTTTTTCTTGGAATTATTTGAAAAGAATTCTTTGTCCATATATGCACAGGATCCAAGACAACTATGGCTGCACTGGGACCCCTATAAATCCCTAAACATTGAACAGTAGAAAAAACTACTAGTTCGTGCTTAGGGTTCATTGTGTGAGACCTAGAATTTATTAAAAATGATTTGCTTTGTAAAATAACAAAATAAATGGGGGTTGGGCTTGACCCAAAATTAGAAGAAACTTGATTTCGACTTAATTAAGAGAGGAGAATGAAAAATGGGCTAAACTCATATAAAAGCTTGATTTTTAAAATAAAAGGACAAAATAGGGCATGGATTAAAATTAGAGGAAGGAATTGATTTCAAAATAAAATGGATTGGGCTTAATTTAAAAAAAAAAAAAGAGAATTGGGTTTTAAATTGGATTGGATTTAAAATTAAAAATGATGGGATTTGGAATTAAAGAGCTTGGCCTTGATTTTAACTTGAATTGGGATTGACCCAACAATAAAAAATAATGTGAACTTAATTGAAAAATGAGTAGAAGAGTTATTTGTTTTATGCAAAAATTAGGGCCACTTATCTTATTTTTTTTAATTTTGTTCTTGGGCCCAAAATTGAGGAGACGATGGATGGTCCAATTATTTGTGAGAGCCCAAATGAATACATAGCCTATTGTAATGTGCGGTCCATTTTGAATCAGCACGGTTCAGGCCAAGTGAAAGGGTGTCCGACTAGTGTCATGGCTAGATTGTTGGTTGGTGACATACAAGAATGATTGGGCCCATTCAAAAGGCAGCTGTTGGAGCCCAGATTGCTGGTTGGTGACATGCAAGGACAGTTGGGCCCATTGGGAAGGCAGTTGTTGGTTTTGGTATATGGCCCGATATTCAGGTGCAACTTGGCCCAATTGTGAATCAGAACCCCATTGAATTGACACGGCCCAAGCGTGGCCCAACTTACCAGCAGCATGATGAACCACCAATTTGGAATTGAATAGCCCCATTGTGGCCAAATTTATAACTACCCTATTAGAATTACATAATAATCAGAGGTGAAGGTTAGGCTGGCCGTTGTGAATGGGACTCATTGCCATTCAGAATACTCACTTTTCAACACTGTTGCTAGGCCCCACTGAACTAATGGCGTCATTGGCTTATAGCCATGCACCACGTCATGAAACTTCACTCTTTATATTTCTCCTGCAATTGCACCTTTTAAAACTTAGCATCAAGCCTAAGCAGAACCGTCATAGACCATTTTCCATTAACTTCCAGCACAAAAATATGGAGCTAGTAGAACTACTGGTTCACCTCCCCCAAAATTTGAGAAACCCTGCGTGTTTTCTGCAACGAAGCCTTATCACTATGATTAGTAGTTAGAGTAGGTGTCCATGCATTGTGGAACCGCTCCTTTCATGGTCTCTAAGAACTAGTGCAAACTGCAAGCCCCTTTTACTTCTAACCAACTGCAAAAGCAGATTTATCAAGTGTCCCAGCAATGCAATTAACAGGGCCAGTGTCATCCGTTGAAATCCCCAATCATGCAAAGAGACTGAACATACAACTCTGTTATTTCTCTTCGGGTACCAACGACAAGGATTTGCTGCTCTAGAACTACCGAAGCATATACGGCCTCAATATAAGCCAACCTTTTTCTGTTTGGATACAGTCAACTGGCTTTAAGCCTCTTTTACTCATGGAACGTGAGGCAAGTTACCCGTCAGAATATAAGGCAAATAACCATCTTCAATGAAAGGAAAAGTTCCACCTGGTTGATTTCTTTATTATCAGAATATATTAGATGATGAAAGGTGAAAACTCGCTGAGTTGGTGCAAGCTGGAAAACGTTGTGTATTTTGACTTCACAGAGAGTTCCAAAGTTTAAAATATCTTTACGCTCCTTAATATCATTATATAACTTCGAAGCTGTCAACGGTTGGAGGAAACTTCTGTACGAAGATGGTATTGAAATTCCATTTTTCTTTAGGGACCTCTAGGCTTTATCAATGCACTCGGGAGATAGCTCATTATCACCAAAAGAAACCGACAAGTTCCTTCAATGCTATAGCTACATTTGGATCATTTTCCACAACATAAATTCTTAGCATCCTCCCAGTTCAGTTGGCAGCATGTAATGATACCCTCACAAGTGGCTCACGTCCAGCACCAGCAATAATCAATATTGCAGTAATCTCAAATGCCTTTTCACTAGAAACCGTGTCCAGCAAAGCTTGAGCAATTTCACTTTCATACTTACCATCTTTTTCCCTATCTCTCTCAAATTTGTCATGGCCCAGAGCCTCTGAATAATTCCTAATAGGTTACGAGGATGATTGTAAAAAAAAAAAATCCCTCATAGCAAACTCTGAACCTTCTTGTTTAGTAAGAGGATCCATTTATTCGAATATGGTCCAGACAAGGCTGTAATGGATGTGCTTTTGAGTCTGTGTCCATATATTCTTAAGGATCTTCTCATAGGAGCGCTCATGCATACTATTGAGGGACGGTTTTCTGCACACCTTGAAATTCAAGAGCATGAATATATAAACTCAAAGCTAGCTACCATTTTTACAGGAATAGTCGATAACCCACGTATCCAGAATTTGGTTGCTGTAACTTCCTATAACCACGTGAAGTCTCCAACGATCGCATCATGCATTTTCACGTAAGTTTCGATGCATGTGATACCTAGATTTCTGCATACTGCTAATCCACCTAAGGCGTTGTCGTAGACTTGTCCTGGGCGCTACAATACGAACCTGGTCTTAGCCCTCTGGTTTGATCGGGGTGCTAACCCAGGAAAGTTGATTATGAGAAACCATGAAGCGGAATAAGCTGAAAAATATGAGATAATGAAAGCTAGCTCTGGATAATTGGAGGCATAGGAAGAAGTAATTCAATACGCTGATTTCTTGCCCGTTATAATCAAGACATTCTCATGTTGATATTTAACGGGAGATGGTATCACTTCTCATGCAGGACTAGTCTCCATTGATGAAAATAGAGAACAATCGAGTCCAAGACTACTGTAAAGTGTTGCATTTTGGCCTTTGAATGGGAAGCAATAAAGGCTAATCAAGATTCCAATGGCCAAATGACCAAGCATCAGGATACTATGCTCACGCTTAAGCTTTTCAGCTAAATCAAAATTCTGAATCTAGAATTGTCCAGTGCACGGCAAGCAAAGGTTGGGTTCTTTAACGAGAAGCATTTTGCATACACACCAAATGAAAACAAGGCCAGTAAGTTTGGAACTTGTCCTCCTATAACACCAACATATGGAACACAAACGAAGCTAGCAGGGCAACAACTCCGAACATAGAAAGTGTGCATGATGTAGTCATCGAGAAGGTCGACCTGGTTGCAGCGACATATGCATACATGACAAGGGCAGCGAATACAAAATTGGTATCAACCTCTGAACTATAGGCCAAGCCATGGATAATAGCCTCTTTTCTAACCATATCTCTCTATGAGCAGGGGTGTAAGCTCATAGATTCTGATTATTTGTCATGACCTGTTCCCTTGCATGTAGATTACCTTAAAAAAAAACTAAAGGAATCAGCGGCAAAAAATTTTCTTAGCTTATCAATGCGTTACAGTCCAAGACCAAGGGATGATTTTTCTCCCTTTCAGCGAGGTTCGGAATAGCTCAATGGAGGCTTCTTCTTCCTCTGGAGAACCTTCTTGGAGAGAGCAGAGAATCCTTTTTTTGTAACCCAAAGATTGGGGAAAAAGCCACCAAGAGAGAGAGAGAATTCCAGAATCTGAGAGAAAGATTGGAAGCCCCAAAAACCCCAAAGCCCCAGCTGCCTATGAATTTATATAATTCTCTTTTTCTCTTGAACCAAAGTCTAGGAGTGAAAGAAAAACCCAAAATCAGCCCCCTCTCCTTTTCTTGTTTTTAAATTTTGGCGGGTTTTTCCTTTCTTATTTTTTTTTAATTTTCTTATTTTTATTTTTATTTTCTTTTTCTTTTTTCTTTCCCTTTTTTTTCTTCTTTTTTTTTCTATTTCCTAACTAATTTTTTTTATTTTCTTCTCTTTTCTTTTTCTTTTGTTTTTTTGATTTGATTTTTTTTAATTCTGTTTTTATTTACTCTTAACTAACTTTTAACCATCCTAAACTAACCTAACTAATTTGTAACTATCTTTTAACTTGATTTTTCTTTTCTTTTTCTCTTTTTATTATTTTTTTATTCTATTTTTCTAATTCTATCTATCTTTGATTTTATTCTTCTATTTTTATATTCTTTTCTTTTTCTTTGATTTACTATATTTTTGTTCTTCTTGTTATTTTCTTATTTTTCCAAACTACTCCCTACTAACTCCTAACTAATTTCCAACTTTCTAACTAAAAATCTTTTTCTTCCTTTTTCTTTTCATTATTTACTATTTTTTATTTTTGTTAGTTTTTTTTGTTGTTTTCTATTATTATTAATTATTATTAATTATTATTAATTATTATTTATTTACTAGATAATTTTAAAACGGGGCCTTAGACATAATTAGGTGTTTACAGTCACAATCTCGATGTTATGCATATTGAGAAGAATGTTCATGATAATTAGTTGTATACATTTCTTAAAGATGATAAATCAAAAGATCACCTTCAAGCTCGTCAAGATTTAAAACATATGGGCATAAAAGAAGATATTTGGCCAAATGAAAATGGAAAATATCTTCCTTTGTTGTTTACAATGAAAAAGACGTAAGAAAGATATTTCTCATGACGCTAAAGAAGGTAAAGATTCCAGATTGATACTCATGTAACATTTCTCGGTGCATTGATGATCAACACTCCAAGATATTTGGGTTAAAAAGTCATGATTGTCATACCCTTATGCAACATTTACTTCCATTAACTACACATAACATTTTTCCTGATGGGGTGACTTCAGTGTTGGTGGAGTTTTGCTCATTTTTCAAAGAGTTATGTTGTAAAAAATTCAATATCTTAGATCTTGAGAAGCTACAACACCAGATTGTACTCACTCTTTGCCATTTGGAAATCTCATTACCCCCATCTTTCTTCGTAGTAATGGTTCGTTTAACTTCTCATCTAGCTGAAGAAGATTAGGAGGAGCAGTGCATTACCGTTGGATGTATCCAATTGAGAGGTAATTTTTTTTATGTTTAAATTATTTACATTTTTAATTAAATTTATTATTTTTATTATTATTTTTTGCTTATAGGGAATTAGGACATTTGAAGTCCTTTGTACAAAATAAGGCACAACCAAAAGGTTCTATAAGTTAAACTTATTTAGCTAAAGAGACCCTCAATTTTTATTCACTATATGAAGAAGTTAAGTCAAGGATGGATAGAGGTCGACATGTTGATGATCTTCCTAATGATAATGAGACTTCTCAAATATCTTCTATCTATCTTCAATTTGGTAGACTGGTCGGAAATTCCTCAACTTATACTCTTGATCTACTAGAGAAAATACAAGCAGGCCGATATTTGCTACTAAATTGTCCAAAAGTCAAGTCATATATTAAGTAAGTATTTAAATATATTATATGTGATAAGAGAAATATCTAAATATATTAACGATTTATTCTTTTTTTTAGTGAATTTAGAACATTTACTGAGATAGAAAAAATGGTTACTAAAGAATTTGCAAATTGGTTTCATAATAAGGTGAGTCAAATAATAATTTTTCATTAAATTTTAATAAATTTGTGATTAGCATAATTTTTTAATTAGGTTACAAATCCAGACATTAAGACTTGGTGTCAGATGATATAAAGTATTTAGCTAGAGGCCCAATGTCAATTGCAAGAAGATATACTGCATATAACATTAACGGGTTCAAGTTTAGAACGATGGGACAAGATGAAGGTATGAAAACTCAAATAATTGAGTATTTTTAGCTTCAAGTACATCATGTGTTGCAAGTAATGTTGATGCAAATTTAAGGAAAGCAGATTTTCCATACTATGGAAAGTTGGAAGATGTAATTGAGCTTAACTATTATGGTTTCTTTAAAGTTATTCTTTTAAATGTAAGTGGGCAAATACCACGCGTGAAAGGGGATTTAGAAAAGATGCTTGGAAATTTACCTTGGTGAATTTTTCTAGATGTATTCACACTGGTGAACGTGAAGAGCACGATCCTTTTATTAAAGCTTCACAAGAACAAATGGTGTACTATGTTGATGATGAGATAAATAAAGGTTGGAGTGTTGTTGTTCACATGATGCCAAGGGATTTGTATGATATGGGAGAAGTTGGAGAAGATGTTACATGTGAAAGTAAGGCATATCATGAGCAAGACTTAAGCAAGTTATTTTCAAATGAAGTTGACATAATAACTTTGTCGAAGGATGATGTAGAGAATGAATTTACAATGGTAAGCCATGTTGAAAATAACCTTCAATGAAGTGAAAATATATCTAGGTAATTAAAGGAAATGTCATGATTTAATGTATATTATGGTAATATATCTAATTAATTTTCACTTTATTTTCTTTATAGTTATTCTTTATATGACCTAAGTTATGTATGATTAACACTTTTATTTTTGTAATTTGCAGTCATGCCTCCCATTCAACATCAACATTTGGGATGTGAGGCTTGTCAAGCATGGACTGTACAAGTTATAGGTAATATTATTTTTCTGTTTAATATTTTGTATTTTACTCAAGCTAATTATATTTTATTTTGATAGATGAACAAGAAAATGTGAAGATTCAATTGACAAAACAAGGTGTATTTGATATGCCATGTGGTCAATGTATAGTAGTGCCATTTGCTAGGCTAAAGCGAGGCATTGGAGAAGCAACTACCCTCTTTTCTGTGCTTGTGGTCGTGTTGTTACCGATTCAAAAAATATTCCCATTAACTTTGATAGTTTGCCAAAAGTACCAAAATCCTACAAGGAGACATGCTTTAACATTTTGAAGGTATATGCCTAAGCATCAGTATCTTTATACATCTTAATTGTAAAATACTAATGTCTTCTTTCTATTTTCCTTTTTTATAGAATTTATTTCATCTTGAAGCTTCAAAATCAGTTGTTAGATGTTATTGTTACCTTACCATGTCAACAAAGTATAGAAATGGAAAGCTAAATTTGTGGAGTAAAGTTTTTGATCCTCCATTGTCAAGAGAATAACTAATTGCTAATGTTCCTGATGGTATTCACAAAGATCAATGGTCATCATTTGTTGATAGTCATTTGAAGGAAGATTATAAGGTAGTTTTAATAAATAAAAATCATTTTGGAATTTATTTTTTATCCTTGTTAATTATTATTTGTTGATAGTCATTTGAAGGAAGATTATAAGGTAGTTTTAATAAATAAAAATCAGTTAGTATTTATTTTTTATCCTTGTTAATTATTAATTGCTCATATTATAGGAGTTGTGTTGAAATAATACTGAAGCTAGAAAAAAAAATAATTCCACATACCGGTGGGTCTAAACTTTTGTTTAGAAAATATCATGAAATGGTAAGTAACCTTGATCTATTATTGTTATTAGTGGGTAGTTAATTTTATTTTTCATTTGAACTTGTATGACCCTATATGTTAGGAAATAGAGCTTGGACGTGTCGTGGGTCGAGGTGAATTGTACATTGCAACCCACAAGAAAAAAGATGAATCCTATGTCAATGAGAAGGCTAGGTCTATTGTGGTATGTTTTCTTTTGGTTTTCTATTAGATCACACAATGCATATTTTGGTATTCATATTTCTACTAATACATTTTCAATGTGCAGGAGAAGGTGACTTAAGAAATAAGTCAAAGTGTTGATTCTACTGAAATTTCTACTAATGATACTGTTGCTAAAGTGTTTGGAAAGGATCATCCAGGACGTGTACGTTGCTTGGGCTTAGGAGGTCTTCATAGTGTTGCATTTCCATCTACTACTAGATTTAGTGGTGTAGGATGCAGTCATTCAAGTTATAGTTTAACTAAAAGTTCTCAATTGAAAGAAGAGGTTCTTACTTTGAAAACCAAGTTAGCCGCACTTAAGAAAAATGTTAAAACATTATAAAATGTGATGCTTGCATACATACAAATGAAGGAGGGACACATTCCTGTTGAATTAGGTGCTTTGCTTGGTACCTCTACTAATTCAGTGGTAATCATTTCATATACTATTAACAATTTACTGATGTTTAGTTTTTTGTATACATCCTCTTAATCAAGATAACATGATGTAATAATTTGATTTTTCATAGGATGAAGCAAGCAGACAAGATATGACCACACCACAAGAAGGATCTTCATTAACTAGTAATCATCATTAAAGAGACAAGGGTATTATGCACATGAGATTGAGTAATCTTGCATTATTTTCTAAGTTTGAACTTTTAAATTATTTTCAAGGTAGATGCATTATATGTTTTCTCTTTTAGATATCAATGTTTAGGTAGACTGCATAATTTATTTTTATTTGTAGTAATGATTATTATTTGTGTTGTTTATTTAATAGGGTCTATTTTTAGATTTTGGAGGTGCTAGTGGCAATATAAATTCTAGTGAGTTTAGTTGTTCCTTTTAAATACAATAATAATATAAAGTACTGATTATTTTAAATATTTAATCACTTTCCTATATAAAGTACTGGTTAACATTAAAAAAAATTATTTTTAAAATAACCAAACACATGTTCTAGTTTTGCATGCATCAAATCCATCACATGCACCTGACCTATAGTGTAGTAGATTCCTAAAAGTGGGCCATTGTCTAATCTTTGATTATTATTAGTAGAAATAATTTGAAATTTGTTCAATATCCATACCTTCACATGTGGCTTATACTCAAGCACAGTGAAAAACCCTTAATTAATTTGTTTGCAAGCATCCCTACATATGCTTTAAGAACAAGATATTTAATATTTTGGGACATACATTTGAAAGCAGCCCATGTTCAAGACTACAAGAAATGTGCACGGAAAATTGTTAATTTGCATGTGCTGTAACTATCTATATTTGTATGATGGTAAATAATTTGATGACAAAGACATGTTGTTGAAGCCTTGATCTAAAGGAAGTGTTACCAATGGCTTCAATTTTAACTATAATTATAGCTGGTTTAATTACCTATTAACTAGCTATAATTATCTTTTCAGTCTAAAAGATGGAATGATCTTGAAAAACACATGTTTCTTGTTATTCAAGGTTGACTATTAGAAACCTACTTGAAAAAAAAAAGGAATTGTTTGAAAATGAAAATCATGTGAGGTGAGGTGCTGAAAAAAAAAATATGTTGCTTGTTATTCAAGGTTTGTTGCTAATTGTATGAAGAACATATGGTGGGAGATTTGACAGTTTTGTGAGAATTTAAATGTTGTGAAAAAAAGAGAATAAATTTATTGGATGTTTGACTTGGAGAGAGGGGTAATTGGAATCGATGCCAACTAATTAATATTGGTCAATTTAAAGTTGATCGTGTAAAACAGTAAAACAATGAAAAAAGGGTAGAAATAAATAAAAAATGTGTGTGGCACCCTAATAAGTTTATCTTAAACAACATATTTGGCAAAAATGAAAAAATTACCTCTATTTTTTATTATTTAAAATTTATCCACATAAATTAATTAAAAAGATTTTTATTGATATAATATATTATTATATTTTGATTAAAATATTTTTTATTGTTTCATCATTTTATTTTGTAATTTCTTTTATTCATAATTTCATCAATAACTTGGGCAAAGTTCTAATGAGCTCTTATTATTTAAAAGAAGAGGTAATCATGGAAATTGATTACAGCACTAATTTGCCAACAAAAAATAATTCGTTTTAATACTGTAATCAATTTATTAATATGCTAATTATTATTTAAGCAGATCCACAGGATGCTTGAACTTGAAGCTTGCATAGAGGCGGAAAAGATCCACAATTTTTAAAGAATTATTATTAAAAGGAAGAAAGGTCCATTTTGATTAGTTTGTACACTCAACATGTAATAGTGTATTTTTACATAAATGTTCTTTTCTTGTGTCATTTTTTTGTTATTGATAGAATTTACATGGTATCACAATATTAAAATTGTTTTGAAAATTTATAAACAGAACCAGTTACATTGAAATTGAATTGAATGCAATTGTTATAGAATTTCTATTTTTTAATAGGAAATATTTTAATTTGGACAATGGTCCTAATGACCCATAGCCTACTAATTTGAAGTTACCTTTTACAAGTGGATTATGGTAATATCATTTGTGTCAGTTTTTGTAAATTTCTAATGGTTAAAAATCATCAAAAAAATTTTCTACCTTTTCTTGCAGTTCTGCCCACAGTAAACAAAAAATTGTTATAAATTATTTATGATATCCGTACAATTAGAATGTTTTAAAAATGCTGATAAATATTTGTGACGGTTAAAAATCACCAAAACATATATTTTTTTAACTGTAAAAAGGAATATTTTCTTATAATATTATAACAAGTTAGAAGAGTTGAGTTTAACGATGAGTTAGGATTAAGTGTTAAATTCGATGACATTAGTAGAGACTTTTGTGTGTTAATCTTGAAGGGTTAATCTGATACCATACAGAGATTCTGATTTAAAAAATTTTCTCATTCATATTTTAGATGTACAATATACATGCCTTTTTATAATACATAAGTAGAAAACTTAGGCACAAACTTAATAACAACTCGACGTATAAGAACCAAGAGAGGTAGAAGCTAAGCTAGTAGAATATACAATCGTAACTACATGATATGCAATAGAAACTTGAAAATCATGCATGCTATGTGGGTACACCTATAAGTTAACTAATAATTGAGTTTGAATTTAGAAAAATAAATGATAAAATTTGTAATATATAATAGGTTTGAAATAGAAATAGCTAATTTTATCATTATACTTTATGATTTAATTTTATTAGAGTGCCTACTATAAAAAAATTACATATGCTCATTAAAAAAATTGAGAGGAAGTCAAGGTTTTCCGTACTATGAAATTGTATATATCATTTGACTACATTAATAAATGAATGTCACATTATAAACAATTTTAGAATTATTTCCGAGTTAACGCTAAAGTTTTGTTGATAAAATAATTTTAAATAATTAATAAATTATATATATATATATAGATGATAAGATTTTTTTAAAAAAAAAGATTACAAAACTTCAATTCAATATATTTATATTAAATAAAAAAATTCAAATTATTTATGTAAAAAATTAAACTTTTATTATGTTCAACTCTTTGTAAATTATTATTCATAATTTATTTATATTTTATATTTTAATTATCATTTATTATTAATTAATTTTAAATATCTAAAATTTTAAAATTTTCATTCTAGACAAATATCGAGAGGAATCTGTAGCAAATAATCTGGTTTGCGGTTATGTTGTCACCGTGACTTGCAAGAAACATGATTTTGAAGGAAGAATCTATGCAAGTGGACAAAGTGATAGAGCTCATACAGCTGAGTACATAGTTCTGGTTCTATGCTTAATATTATCACATTCAAGTATATATGCAGATTTGTGTATATTAGGTATTATTTTCTTAGGGTATCAGAGAGATAAAATTCGGCGAAGTTGAATGTGATTCTTTTTTAGGCATTGATGCTCTAAAGTCTTAACTTATTATTGTATAATTTTGGGAGTATTCTTGGTACTCCAAATTTAATAATAGCTCTTTTTTTTTTTTGCATGTTGTAGAAAATTAAAATTGTTAACAAACATGACTTTTGTAGTCACAATTATATATGCTCATGATGCAGCAACGAAACTTTCAAAATAAAATTATGTTATGGATAAACCTTGGACACATGATAAGGAAATTAGTATCCATTTGCAATTTGTTACTTAATAGTTTTCTGAAATGCAAGAAAGATAAAAAGTCGGAGTTATTGAATCTCGTGTTGCTATTTCTCCCCCTTGAGATTGAGACTTTAAACTACTTACAATTCCAATTCAGAACAACGTGTAAACCAAGTTGGAAAGCTAATATATACACTATCGTGGGTTAAATTTGGTGATTAATTTGATAGGGATTGATATCTATTTCTCTCTTGGTTCATTGTAATTAATTGTTATTCTAGATTTATAAATCCTTTGCATTGTATAAAGGGAAATGAACATGTCTACTTTGATGACATCAAGGAAAGTAGTGAGTCGCTCCATAAATATTTTTGGTCTAATCTATCACTTGCCATGCAACCAAAATAGAAATTTTGATGTGAAATATGGAAATTGAATTATAATTGAGATTTTTTTTTAATAAATCTGATTATCATTTACTTTTATAATATTTTATTTTTACATTTTTATTTAAAATAGGATGCAGATTCATAAGTTTTTAATTAATATATTATTTTTTATAAATAAAATTTTAAAATTTATTAAAGGAATAATCTTAAAATTAAGAAATTATGTGTAAAAATAAATATAAATCATCCATTAACAAATTTTTTTATATTTATAGTAAAATTTTAATCAATGATTTTATAAAATATAAATTAAATTTTTATCTAATAATGTAAACCAACTTTGTTGGAATTAATATGTCAATTTTCAATAAAAATATAATCAAATTCTCGTTTTATTTTAATAACTTTCATTTTTACTACTACTTTTATTTTTTGGGTCGGAAACACTAGTCCTCAATCACATACGATAGATTTCCACAAATAAAAAAAATAAAAAAAAGCGCTGAGTTTTCATGATGACCCTTCTGATTTTACACCCGGCAACTATGTGGCTTGTATTTTAAATGATTGATTTTGACATTACAATGGTTACATGACAGGTATTCAATCATATAAAATATATATTTAAAAAATGATTTTTATTTTAAAAAATCAGTAATAAATTTGTATGATTTAATTTTTTTAATTGATAAAATAGTCAAATTATTATATCATTTTAGATACATATTTAAAACGTAAATAAAATTTAATAATTTTAGTTTTAAAAAAATATATTCAAAAAGGAATTTATTGTTTTAATAAAATTGAATATTTCAAGTGGTATTTTTATTTCTTATATTTTTAATATTTTAGCTCTTAAAATAGATTTTAAAAATATTTTATTTCTTATTTTATGTATACAAATATATTATTAAATATTTTTTCAAGATCTTGAAAATATGTTTTGGTACAACCTAAATTCCATATAACATCTATATAAAATATGAGCCTTCTTTATTTAAGTTATTGAGTTTAGATTATTGGGTTATACACAATATTCTAAATGGTTTGTCCTCAAATGCACATGGAACGGAGGTATGTACCTAATGGAATGATGATATGGTATTAGGAAATCATCCATGGTGATTAGAAGCTTTTAAACATATTAAAATTGTTGATATCAAAGTTCTTTGGGTGAAGTATTTCAATGTTGGACAAATCATTTGATAAATTTTGAGTCTTTAAAATGTTAAAAATTAATGTTGTGTCAAACTTGTGATTTTAAGACAAGAAAATAGATGAACTAATTGATTTTAAATTTAAAAAATTAAAAAAATTGATTAAAAGGATCAATATGAGAAAAATACATATTACATTAAAACATAAATTTGATTGTCTAATAGTTTAATAACATTATTTTGGTGAGCAATGTGGTTCCATCCATTATATGTGTAGTCGTTATATATATAATGGGCGGATTTTTTTAAAATTTTATTCACCGTTGTTTCTTAACATAAATAAAATAAATTTTAAGCTGGTATGCATTGACTAAAATATAATAAAAATATATAATTAATTAAAAAAATTAAATTTAAGATATAAATAAATAAATTTACTAATACAATCATTATACATAATTTCCTCCCTTATTGCTTCAATTATATAACCTATGTTACTTTCTTATAGAAAAGAG
Organism: Canavalia ensiformis; assembly: GCA_026541065.1. Lineage (NCBI taxonomy): Eukaryota > Viridiplantae > Streptophyta > Magnoliopsida > Fabales > Fabaceae > Canavalia > Canavalia ensiformis. The sequence goes on along the minus strand of JAMKYM010000338.1, from coordinate 16,144 downwards.
TCAAATTATGAAAATTTTATTTTCCCCTTTCCTAACCCTAGCAAGAGAATCGGTACACCTAAGCTTTTTTTTACATGTAATGAAATGATGAGCAAATTAAAACACCAATATCTCTTCTCAATTTTTAACGAAACCAGAAGACAATACTTAATATACCATCTAATATGTCATAAACAAAAATGGATCTATTTCATATTAATACTTTAGATTAGTTAAATTTATTTTATATGTACTTTTTAAGCATAGAATAACAAGTATAAAATTATCTAAAAATAAAAAATAAAAATAATTTATTATCAGAATTCAATCCTCATTTTTTACCATTTAAAAAAAAAATTAAGATAAGAAGTATAGATGTTTGTATTCAAAAGAAGCGGCGCATGAATTGAATGGAGGAGAGATACGTTTACACTACCCACCGCATACCAGAAGCATACGCGTCAAATGCGTCAGCATTGAAATTGTAAAAATGTCGCAATCTCAATTCTCAACATTAAACGGTGCGCTCCTTTTAATGATATGGGTCCCACGTGACACGATTCTTTCTTGTCACGTGCCTAGCCCTCTTCTCCAACAATTATTTTGTAACATGATTAGGAGCAGTTCACCACTCATACCATACCATGAATCACTATATTTTTATTCATTCTTCTATATTATATATCGTTATATTTTTATATAAAACTTTTACCTCATTATAGATATGTAAATCTATCTGTATAATTTAAATATCAGTGTAGAATTAACTTACATCCATACATTACCTCAAAAACAATGTTGCATCTTTACATGCTATATAACTATTTAAATGTGTAATTTAAATCTGAATATTTTTTTTTCTAATAAAGTTTATCATATAAAATAATTTAAATTTAATTATTAAAAATAAAATCCACTAGTAAATCACACTAATTTATTGATTCAAATAAATTATTATAATAAAAATAAATAATTTTATTTAAAAATATAAAGATCTAAATTTTAAAAAACACAAAAGCAAGCTATAAAAATTGGTATAGTAATAAGAAATTAAAAATTAAAATAGTTTAATTTAAACCTTGTTATTTTTTAATTGTAAAAAATATTATAAAATAAAAATAAATAATATTAATGTTTATATATGAGATATGAACAGATAGAGATTTAGTTTTATTATTTATAATATAAAATAATAGTTTTTTTTTTGTTTACTTAGATAATTTATATTACTAAAATATATCAATAATTGAAAATTTCATTCATGTAATTAGTTCATTAATCATATAACTTAATACTTATTTTTTATTTAATATGATCGGTTTTGTAGAAATATGTTGTTGTAAAATCGATTTTTAGAATTAAAAAGATAGTAACATGAAAATTGAACAGACACGTGATTTGAACATTGCACAAATAAGAGAAATATCGAAGAAATATATTTAGTTAACATTTAAGTAATATTTATCATTAAGGAAAATTATATAAGAGTTTATACAAAGAACATTATTAGATGTTTAATCTAAAAGCTTCATTATATTTAATTGTACTAAATTTGTTTAATTAGTATCATTTCTAACGTTTTCTTTTATTGACTAAATGATATAAATAAATTCTTTTTATTTTACTAAATACTGAAAAAATAAAAATATTTCTATTTACAAGAACATGTAATTTTGAAATAAATAAAAAATTTGAAGACTAATATTTGACTACGATCTATCCTGTATATGAGTACTGCTATTTTGATATTGTTAGTCACATAATACACATAATTATAGATGATTTAAATTAAAAATGAATATTATTTTTTCTATCTATACTTCAAGCTTATAGGTTAAAAAGTAAAAGAAAAATTGATGTAATAAATGAATTTTATTAATGTAATTAATTATTTTTAATAAAATATTTTGTTTTAATTTTTTGACCTGTACGCTTCGTAAAAAATAATTATTGATGTTTATATAAATTACATAAAAAAGTGTGTACTTGGACTAAGGATTTCTCGCATTATCAAAATGACATGATGGTTCAACTCATAAATTTCTTTGCTATTGATCTTAGGTCTTAACATTAAATCAGAAGAATTTAAAATTAGTTCATTTGTATTTTATCATGAATAATGTTTGCATTCTATTAGTATAACGTCATTTTTATTTTATAAAAAGAAAAGTAACTACTAATTAAAATTTGTTTACTCCTTAGATCTAATCTAACATAGCAGACCATTGCAATTATAAAGTGGGATCTACGCTCAAATATAATCTAGCTATTTTTTTATTAATAAATTCAGACACTTTCCAGGTGATGTAATTTTAAAATATAAATGTTAAAAAATTTATCTATAAGAAATTCTTACAATGATTCACATAACATAAATATGATACATTGAATTATATTATTATAAGACGTAAAATATGCAGAAAGTATTATATACGTTACTTTAAGTTAGGGATAATCCATGTTCGAATGTGGATGGGTTAATTTCACTTATTAAAAATGAAGTTCGAAATAAAAGGATCTATTTCGTTACATTATATCATTAATAAAATAAAGTATTTTAAAAATATATATTTAAAGAAATTTATCTATAAAAGATCACATGATATAAATATATTGCACTGAACTATATTATTATAAGACATAACACATGAAGAAAGTATTATTTTACATATGTTACTCTATGAAGGAATAATTATTGCTTTGGATGTGGATTAATTTCACTCATTAATAAATGAAGCCCACAGTAAAATAACCTAATTTCAGTTCAGTAGATTATACCATCAATTAGATCGGATATGGATTTAATCAGTTAATTTGTTAATTCGAATAGTTATTATCGAGTTGGATCAATGTTTAGGTTGTATAAATTTTGGTCCAATATCAAATATAAACATGTTTTTATTTTCATTTGTTGAATTTTCTTTAAATTATTTTTTTAAATCGATAAAAATAATAGTCTACTCCTACTGGTAAAGGATAGTTATTGAACATTTTTTTTCCAATTTTAAATTGAAATTATTTTTTTAAGTTACATTGAAGCTTTTACGTTGAGTATATATGGTGATGCTTAATCTAAAAGTATTATCACTAATCTAAACTGTAAACATCTTAACGCATTGAATCAAAGTATCAATATAAACGAGGCGAATTCAATACAAAAATATGTTTACAAATTAAATCAAATCTAGAGAAAAATGTTTATAAATTAAAACATCCTAAAATAAATTTAGTGGCATAATTTGTATGGACAAATCAATGTTCCCCACTATCCACATATATAAAGTATGCAGTTGTAGACGAAACATCTTGTGTAAAAAATAAAATTGATATTGTTAATCAACATTCATAAATGAAAATTATTAATATGAACTAATAATAAAAAGGAGAAATTAATTATCGATAAAAATTGAGCGGATGATCGATTTTTATTGCATAAGTTAATAAAAAAATAAAATAATAAAAAAGATAAAAATTTAAAATATTAAATAATTTATACAAATAAATGGTCAATTAACGCTGTATTAAATATATCCTATTATTTAAATTTTTTTTAATTACAAATATAAGATAAATCACACAACAATATAATTAGATTGAAGAAAAAATTATATAATTTTAAATTATAAATTTTATAAAAAAGATTAACAAAATAAAGCTACACATAAATAAATAAACATATAATCTTTATATTAAAAAAAATTTATTTAAATAAATAGAAATTAATATTTTTTATTACTCATAATAAAACTATTTATATTTATACAATTACTAATATAAAAAAATTATAATCAAATTTTAATAGAATCCATATCAATATCTAATATGAATATATTAAGACCAATCTTTATAAAATATATATATAATACGATTTAAATTTTTAATATAATTCTAATTAAATTTAAATAAATTCTAGTAAAATAATTTGAACAAATCTAAACAAATTAGAAATAAAATCAATTAAAAATTTTAACTAAACTTAATATAAATACAAATAAAATAAATATCATATATTCTTAAATTTTATGATCTTATTATAGATGAGATTTTTTATTTATCTTTTTTTTTTAAAATGTATTTACTTGGGCTCCAATTATCTCTTGTATCCTTTTTAACCTTCTTATTCTCAATGAACCCTTTTTCAGAGTTAAGTCTTTCTCTACTTAGACTTGATCATATAAGGTGGTTTTCAAGTTCATATCATCCTTCTCTTCGGAAGATAAAGACATCCTCGACTCTTTATTATAATATTTTCTAAGGACAAGTGATATTAAAACTTTACAAGAACTAAAGATTTGTCTCATGTATTGATCCTTTGTCCATCAAATCTTGGACCTGTGTTTGAATGTTTTTAGTTTCTTCAAGGTTGGTATGAAATGTTAAACGATTTGGCAATAATGTTCCTAGTATAAAATCAATTTGTTTTTTTATTTCTCTTATTGGTGGTAAACTTGGTGATGATACCTTATTAGATAAGACATTTTCATACAACTTCTCATTGATTTTCTTCTCAACATCCTTATTCAGTCCTTTTTCTTTAGTTTCTTTCACAACCACACTCATTTGTAGTTTTTGTTGATATTCTTTCTTTTGTTCAACATTTTCTATAGGATCTTGAAAAATAAAACTTTCTTTTTTAAATCATTCATATTATTGTCATATCCACTTTTAGGAACACTTTTATTGTGGCTTTCTTTTCTAGTTTTGAAAAATCAAGAACCTCCATCATATTCTTTGTAACTTCAAATTTCTATTTCACCTATTTTTAACTTTCTCTTAATTCTTCTTTCATCCTTAGGATCTCTTGAATTTAGTCTTCTTTATATTCTTTAAATATTTTTACAATTTTGCTATGTAACTTCGTTTTCCATACAATCTAATTATTGGAGAATCCCTTTTATCTTTTTATCAAGCAAATTTTCAATTAACAATTGTATTTGAGAGCATTTAATCTTTGTTCAATCTCTTTATTTTATAATGTGTTAGTAAATTTTTTTTTACACTTTCTTTTTTTTTTGCATTTTTTACTGTACTTTTTCATAATTATTTTTTTTCAATAATTTTTTTGGAATTTTTTTCTCTAGATAGAAATAAGAAGTATGAAGCACTTATTATGTTAACCAATAATTATTAATATCAGCTGATAAGAACTAAGCTGGGGTGGCATGATTTTCACAATGTAGGTTAAATAAAAAAATATAAAAAGGATAAATAAAATATAATACGAGGTTTAATGACCTAACATGATAAAATAGGTAAGTAGTATTATACAGAATGTGACCTGATATTTTAGACCTCTTATCTAACCACAAACATAAGATAACCAATCTACACATCAACACATTTGGGTTGAAGCACGAATTTTAGACTTTTCTGAATTTGAATCATCAATCTTATAGGAGAGATTGAAAAGACAAGATTTCATAAGAGCAAATAAAAATATGATTTTCATAGTAGAAAAAAAACTCTTATTTAGATGAATAGAAAATCTTATGCTTTCATTGCTCATAACAAAGCTATTTATACATGTACATTCATTAATATAAAGAAACTATGATCAAATCCTAATAGAATCTCACTATCTATAATATGATTTAAATTCTTCAAAAATTCCTAATTAAATATAAACAGATCTTAATAAAATAATTTGAATAAATCCAAAAAAATTGAAAATCTCAATTAAAATTTTTAATTAAAAATAATACAAATCCTAATAAAATTAATATCATATCTTTTTAAATCTTACGACCTTATTATGGACGAGATGTTCTCTATCTAATTCGTTTTTTTGGAAATAAATATTTCTCTACTTGAACTTGATCATGTAAGGTGGTGTCCGCATTTATATCAATTACCAACTATAACTATAAAAAAATCTACACCATAAGTCTTATTCAACTAGCATTTATAGATTTATAAATTGGAAATCCATCCTTAACAAGAAAAAATAAAGAAAATTTTAATTTTGAGAAGATTGGATATCTAATATTAATTTGAAAAGGATATCATTAATAAAAAATCTTTAATAACCAAATTAACTTTAAAGTTACCCAAAAGTAGGATAAGAATACAAATTCTAACCGTTGAGCAAAAGTTCCAATAGTGTCATATTTTACAGATCTGCTACAAAACCAAAAACCAATTAAGCATTTGAAGCTCAAGAAAATGAAAAACCACTAAAAACATGAAAAACATAATAATACCCAACTATTTACACATGCAAATGTTGCATGCATCCAAACTATCCATGACAATAATAAAATTAAGAAGCTTAAACCTACATTAAAATAAATAAACAAAAGTATGGATAACTGAGACAATTAAATCAAATTATAATGATAATAATGTTTTTTTTTTCTTCAAAAATTATTAGGAAGTTAATAGAATTACCATCAAATAAATCCTAACTTTCAAATGGATGATGTGTTCTAAAATATTTGATGATTTTAAAATATATTAAATTCAACATATTGTGAAAACTCCAACAAGGTGAAAGTTATAAAATAACACATTAAATTAGTTAACAAAATAGATTATAAAATAGAAATCTTTTTTGGACAAGCAATATTAAAATATAAGGAGTACGACCATATTTTTTAACTTCTAGCTAATATTTATTGGTTGTGACTTTATAAGATCACTTGAAATAGTAGATCTAGCTTCTCCAATGCATACTCCAAGACTTGAATTTCTTTTTCCTGCTTCTTCTATAGCAGATGACCCTCATTGGATTTCTGGGAGTCATTAGAAAAATAACTGAATATTATAAAAATAAATATAAAAAATTCATTGAAAAGAAAAAAAAATTATAATTACTTGATATAAATTTTTTAGAAATTTCTAACTCCTTAAAAATATTTATATCCTTAAAGTGATACGGTGGAGATTTGATCTAGTTTTAAGTACAGAGTAGTGCCAAAATCATTTATAAGGATAAAGAGCTTTTAAATGTGTCCAACATCCTACCTTTAGTGCTGAATGCCTTTACAAAAGTTATAGTTAAAATTGGGATGGATAATGCACCTTTTATCATGGTTGAAAGTATTAGAAAAAAGAAAAATTTTGTTTCCACCATACTAGTAAGTTAAACTTATCATCTTTATCACACAAAAATAGAAAAGCTAATTAATGTAAAGAACATTTCCACAAATTTTCATATTTTTTTTAATTTTTAATCCATGGAAGCCAACAAAAAATTCAAAGTCATTACTAAATATTTTATTTCACAATAAATTGAAGCTAATTAGTAAAATGAAACATGTATGCTTACATAAACAAAAGATGAAAATATTTTGGTTACATCATAAAATAATTTCAAATTTCTTATGAATATCCTTACATTATCTCAATCAAATATTAATGGGGAGAAGTAGTCATAAAGTAGGATGAGTAACTATATCTTAAAATTCTAACTTCTTAAATGCTGCTTAGAATTTTTATGCACTCACAAACATCATATATGTTGAGTTCTATCTAGTGGAAACATCAATACAAACAAGGTTTATACAAGAAATTTTCTCAAATTGAATTTAGTCTTTAACTTTAGTAAGCCTGTGTGAAAGGATCTCACAAATTTGACTACATTTATTACATTTTCTATAAAGGCGCATATCTATAAACTTATTATTTACCACCAAGTTTAGAATGTGGGAACAACATCTCATATGAAAAAAAATCTTCATTGAATATCAAACTATTAATAGAGTTCGATTTTCTTTTTAGGTAAAGGATTATCACATCATTAAATGATGCATTATCCACAATATAGTGGATACATTTCTAAGGCTTTACTCCATCAATTTTTTTTTTTCACCTTTACACTAATTTTCCTAACTGAGTAGATTATTTAACCCTCCATAATGTCTTGTAGGAACCCATAGAAAAGCAATACAAAAAGTAGATTTAGCTTTACTTTAACCATAAATAAAAATAAAAATAATTAGCTAAGTTTAAATGAGATACGTATACAAATAGTCAAAATGTCAAATGAGAAGACAAATTTTAAAAAAGTTGAGGAAAGATATTGACCTTCTCATACCTTAGCAATGGCCAAAACAAGGGAGTATCACAATGCCCCACACCTTGGCACAAAGGAACAATACAAAAAAAATAAATTCAAAACTAACAAATAATAATAATAATAATAATTATAGAAATAAAGATGAGAGACACACACTTAGAGTTTCAATATAGAAGATAAAAATTGATTAAATTGAAGTTTATCTATGATGGAGAGATCTTACCTTCTTAGACCTTAGTTATAATCAACAAAGGGCATCATAATGCCCCACACACTACCACAGAGAAACAATACATATAGAAAATCAAAGCTAACAAACAATAATCATAAATTAACTATAAAAAATTATAGAATTGAAGATGAGACATACACACACTAAGAGTAAGAGTAACTATTAAGAAGACAAATTGACAAAAGTGAAGGTTAAACCAACTTAGACCTCATTAACAACCAACAAATAGAGGGTATCGCAATGCCCCGCATCTTTCCAGAGAGGAACAATACACACTAAAAATCAAAACTAACAAACAATAACAATAAAATTAACTCACAAAAAAGTGCATAACTAAATGAAACACAAACACTTATAATGTTAATTGAGATGAAAAATTGACAAAAGTGAAAGTTATCTCTAAGGAAGAGATCTTACCTTCTCAAACCTAGTAACAATCAACAAACAAAGGGTATCACAATGACCCACGTTGTATCACAGAGGAACAATACACATAAAAAATCCAAGTTAACAAAGAATAATCATAAAATTAACTAAAAAAATTATAGAATAGAATATCACACACAAACAAATATATATATATATACTCAGAGTATTAATTGAGAAGAAAAATTGACAAAAGTGAAGTTAAACGTGAGGAAAGATCTTGCCTTCTCAAACCTTAGTTATAGTTAACAAATAAAAGGTGTCATAATGCCCCACACCCTAGCATAAAGGAATAACAAACAGACAAAATTAAAGATTTCAAACAATAACCATCAAAATAAATAAATAGATATTGGTTAATTTTAGACGATACACATGCACACTCAACGTTAGCCGAGAAGAAAAATTTACAAAAAAAATAAGATGAGGACAAGACTTACCTTTTTAGTTACCACAAATAGAGTGTCATAAATTTCATACCCACAATTAGGGATGAAAATAGATTGAGTCGAGCTAGATTTTGAGTGTTCAAGTCTGACTTGTTTAAAAATTTTGAAGTATGAGTCTATGCCTATTACCTGTTATAGACTCTTTTTTTTTTATTATTGTCAAAGTTTGACTTGTTTTAAAGTCTACAAGGCCTACAAACTTGTTTAAAAGCCTACCATACAAAAAAGCTAATAAATAGGCTTAAAGTCTATATAAATGATTGCATAAAAAGATCTAAACCTTAAAACTGACAAGAGGAAAGGTTCGTAAGCTTAACTATATAATTTTAGAAAATATATATTAAACACTAACTTTATACAAATATAATAATATATACAAAAAAAATATAACACATGGACATAACATGCACACATGTAGCACACATGCACATATATGCATATTTAGATATACATAGGATATAAAGTAAAATATAAAGCACCTGTTTTAGAATTAGTAAACATATGCAACTCTTATAATAACATTAGAGAGTTTCATAAATATAGAACTTTTTATTGAAAATTTAAACTTTTAATTTTTAACACATTATGTAAATATATTAATATTTTATAAATATAATATATTAAAATAAATATAATAAATATACAATATATAATATATAAAGATAAATAGGTCATTGATTAGGCTAAACGAGTTTTTTAATAAGTCTAACCTTGACTTGTTTATCAAAAAATACTTTTTAAAAAGTCTGAGTCTGCCTATTTATTAAACAAGTCGAGCAAAGTTAGGCTTTAAATAAGTTGAGTTGTAGGTCCTTGTCAGATGACCTTGTTTACTTCCATCCCTATCTACAATCAGTACAAAGATGAAAGTTTGAGTGTCCAAGAAGGGGAAATACAAGAGTAAAAAAGGTGAGGGAGATTGAACTTAGAAGACAAAAGTGAAGGTGAGAGAGAAAGCTTCTTATTGGTTACCATTTCATTTCAAGTCTTTGAGACTAATATAGATTATCCTAAACCAAGCATGCATAATTCAGACTCACATAAAATATTAAAAAGATATCAACCTTAACTCTAAACCTAACCCTAGCAATTGATAAATGAAAATGAAAAAGATGACAAAATGGTAACCTTAACCTGAAAAATGAGAAAATAAGAGAGAGTTGAAGATCTACAATGATTGAGACATGAGAGATTAAGAATGAGTCAAAGAGGTGAAGGAGATGAACAATAATAAAGGAAATTTAATGTTTTTGTGGTTATCTCTTGTCTCTCATTAAAACCCTGCCACAATAATGACTCATACATGACACACACTTATGACTTGAGAGTTGAAATTTTTTTTAAAGTGAAAGTGTGAACAAATTAGGAAGACTGAAAGCAAATCCATCTTACTGGCCCAACACAAATAGGCCTAATATTATATTTACTTACTAGATAGTTATCTTTATTGGTCTACGTGTTGATGAAGTCAAGTCCATGAATCAAACTTGATTATATAAATCTACTTATATTTATTCCCAAACACTTGATTTAATTGAAATCCAAAACAAGCCATAAAAGAAAAATGTATTTTGGCCTCAATTTCATCAAGTTAGGTTGAGCCTTTATCGCTTGCCCACTCTTACCTTCATCCAATGGTGTGCAACATATTTGTACTTGTCAAGGAGCATGGTTCTATTTTAAATGGAGTGTAATAATGAATTGTGATATGGGGTGGAGAAATTTAACTTCATATGGAATTTCATGCTATATTGTGCAACAATATGGAGTACCTCATGTTGAATTTGAAGGGTGCTACATGCCATTGAACCTATTTTTCTCACTACCCTTATCCATATGACAATAAAGACTATTAATCTTTTAGTACCACAAATGTTATAATAATTTATAACTTGTTAAAGTCAATAATATGTTTACCAATGGTATGTTTGGTTGTTATTTAGATGATATTATTCTAAGTACAATTGATGTTAACATTGATAACCTGAACCTTTAAGTGAGGAAAATAAACACATTAATAAACAATTGAATTGAAAATATAATAATTTAGAAAGGAGGTAGATATATGTAAGAGAAATACCAAAAGAGTTAGAAGTTACTTATGATGTGAAGGATGCAATATGCAAAAAGGTAAAAATAGTAATAATATTTATTAGCATACACAACATAAATATTAACAATATTCATAGAAAAAAGAAATTCTTTTGTGTGATCAAGAGAAAAAAAAAATAGATCTACTAACTTAAGTTGATGTTATGAAAGGAATATGTTGCTTGATAAGTAATGTTATAAAATTCAGCTCGATCTAGCCAGTTAAACATGTTGAATAGAAATCAATCAACTGACTAATTTTAGTGATACATTGGATTAAATATGTTATAAAGCTAAATGATTTGATTTGACTTAATTTTCTTTTGTAAAAACTAATAAACCGATCAACTTAGTTAGGTTAATTAAAATTTTAAACAAATCCCTTTTAAAATAATATTGTTTAATGCTAATAGTAAAATGAAGATCAAATTTAAAAACATAATTTAGAAGACAAAGAACATAAGTTCACTATCTTTTCATAATTTTTAATTTTTAATCTTAGCTTAATTATTAAATTTCAATTTTTATCTTTTAAAGTTTTATCTTATTAATCTGATCAAACTAGTTATTAAAAAATTTCTAATTTATTAACCCTAAAATATAAAGTTAAATATTTTTTTATGTATCTCTATTTATCTTGTCTCTATTTATTTTTGAAAAAAAGTTTTATATAGAAAACACAATGTTAAATCTAAATCATCTTTTTACTAACTGATTAATTTTTGGATATATATTCTATATTATTTTAGTCATGATTTTGATTTATGAAATAGTATTTTAGTAAAATTTTAAAATATTAATTATTTAATTATATTTTTAAATATATTTTAATTTATGTTATAATAAAATTTTAAATCTTATTTATTTAAATAATTTGTAATAATAATAATTTTTATTTTTAAATTTAAAACGTTTTGATTTCATAAGTAATGATAACTTATAATTTTATATTTTTAAATATAAATTTTTTAAATTTAAATATATACTTATTCACTCCACTTAATCAATGATTCACTCGTCTAACGAGTGATTTATTTTCAAGTCAATTTTACAACATTGTTAACAAGTAGGGATGAAAGTAGGTCGAGTCGAGTTAGATTTTGAGCGTTTAAGTTTAGTGTCTTAAAAATTTTGAAGAGTTTGAAATCAATGCTATAAAGGTTTTTTTTTTTTTTTTTCTGTCAATGTCTGACCTGATTTAAAGCCTACAAAGTTTACAAGCCTGCATTAAAAAAAATAAGTAAATAAACTTAGAATCTATATAAATAATTAATTAAATTTTTTCAAATTTGAAGCCTACAAGATAAAAAGACCATTAAATAGATGTAAAACATATATATATATATATATATATATATATATTAATATTATGTAAATAAAATATAAAATAAATATTATATTAATATAATATATTAAAATAAATATAAATATATAATATATAAATATAAATAGGTTCCCTTTGAATAGGTTAAATAAACTTTTTATAAGTTTAGATATGACTTGTTTATGTAAAAAGATTTTTTAATAAGTCTGAGTCTGTCTATTTATTAAACTAACCTCATTAAACATTAAACAAATTGAGTTGTTGAGTTATAGACTTTTGTCGAACGACCTTATTCATTTCTATTTCTCTATTTCTACTAACAAGATAAATATATTCCATACCATTTGAATGGATTAACACGTAAAAATATGCTCTCGACATGTGCTTCACAATGGTGTAATTCACAGTGGCACATTTACATCATGCAGATGAATCAAACAGTCCTCTTTAGATAAATTCTTTAATAATTACATTTTTAAATAATTATTTTAAAATAATATCAAGATCAAAATACCATAAATTCATGCATCTACTATGTTTGTATCTTTTTGTTTTTTTGAGAAATATTGCAGATTAATATAACAGGTTAAATTTTAAGAAATGGTCCTTTGAGTTTGGACCTATAATTAATTTTGCAGATTAATTGGCTGCTACTGAATACTAAGACTTGTAGTTCTAAACCGAATTTTATATCCAAACTTTTTAAATAAAATTTTCAACCAAATCTTATTTTAAAAAATAGAAACAGATGGGTTAACAAGCAAGTTTAAATAATTTTGATTTTTCAAAATAGTTTAGACTGGTTTATGGTTTGATTTTATTTAATTAGTTTTTTTGAAAATCTTTAATTAATATTCAATAATTTAGATTTTTTAAAATAGTTTAGACTGTTTATGGTTTGATTTTATTTAATTATTTTTTTTGAACATGTTTAATTAATATTCACAGTAAATAAAATAATTATCTTTAGAATTTTAAAAAATTGTTAATCAATTCAAATCCATAATAACAATCGCACCGCATGGTAATAAAATAGGGCCAATACTGACACCTACAAACAAATAAAAATATAATCATTAAAATTGATTAATTATGAGAAATTTACTTCCCTCGTTAAAGTTTTATTACTTTCATTATTATAAAAGAAAAACTGATCTATTTTTTTTTTCCAATTTAGCTGATTGCACCTGAAATCTAATCACGCATGATTATATTTAGCGAAGTGAAAATTTTTATTTGTTATGACGTTGATATTAACAAACAAAACAAGTTTGTAGAAGGATCACATCAACGTGTTACACCGTTTCTGCTGTGACAAAGAAAGAAATGCCTCTGTTTTGTTCCTATTCACCGGCACCGCAATAAGTAACAATTTTGGTTACACAATATTTGTGTGAATATAAATTCAATTAGATAGTTTTAATGTTGTATAATTAATTTTAATTAAAGCAATTTTAACATGAAGGGCTTTATATTTAAAAAAATTAATTAAAAATATTTATAATAACACTTAAATGTATTTTAATTAGATAAGTGTTGAACCTAAGTGGCAGTTTGACAGATAAACAGTTGGTGAAAATAAGCTGATTGCCACATGGCTACTATAATGTAAACAGAAAAAAAGATGAGAAATGTGAATGACCCCACATCTGCGCAACCACCAACATTAGGTTGAGTTCTGGTGTGGGTCTGTTATGGAAATTGATGAAGAGCATTTTAATCAACTGCAAATGCAAATCAAAATCAGTGAGTGGAGCTCAAGAAAAAAGGGTGAGAAAACAAAAAAGCAAAGAAAAGGATAATGAAATTATTAAAAATAAAATAAAAATCAGAAAAGACAAATTCAAGCCAATTGCAAATCCAGTAACAAATCACTTTGCAAAAGTTGCGGCAATGCTTTACTTAACTGAGTGGGTTTTAGTCTTTTAGACTTTTAGTGACAGTAGAAAAGATTAATTAAACTACTTTTAATTAAATGGTACCCGCCTTTTTGGTTTTCCTTCGCTCTAAGTCTTCATCACTACCCCACACCATGTGACTCTCCTCCCTTCTCATCAGTACTTTCTCTCTGTTTCTATAAATCTTCCAAAGAACTTCCACTCTTTTGTTAAACACAACTTAACCCTAATTAAACACCAAAATGGAGGAGTGTTTTCCTTTAAGCTGAAAACTGAACAGTGAATTTTCTTGCAGCTATGAAGTGCGTTGTTTCCTTTTATGTGCTTCATTTGTTCCTCTTGTTTATCTTCTTCCCCCTATTAGTCTCTGTTCGCTTAACTTCAGCTTTATCTCCAAATGGTTCCGCTACGCATTCCATGAAGTTTATCCTGGGTTGGTGCTACTTCGTTTCTATTGAGAATCTAGAAATTGGATCACATAAGCTGATTAAATTGACAATTTTAACACCTTCCATATTCTTCATTCAATAACTAATAATGCTTTTAAGGATAGTATTTATGTATTTGGATGATGTGGAGTTGTGGAGTAAAGTTTGTTTTGCTTTTCAGGGGAAGAGAATTTGGGTGCATGGAAGAATGAAGTGACACAGGTGGCTCTAGCACCTGCTCCTAGAACTGAGGCAACTCTTGTGCTTGCAGCAAATAGGACTGATAGACCTGACATTCTACGGCGATTTCGACTTTACCGAGGTGGTTGGGACATTGCAAATCGCCATTATTGGGCTGTGAGTACAATACAGTCGTTCATTTTCGTTATGTGACATTCTCCAATGGCTAATTTATTATGTGATATTCTGCTATATTGCCTTGCACCCCTTTTGACCATGTTTGAGGATGTTTTGGTTGAACAGGTTTTATATGTTGGCCTATTTATGCTTAATTGCATTACAACTCTTTTTTTCCTTCTGCTTTTATGATAGAAGATTCGTACAAGTAATATTTGAGTTTGAGGAATTGGTGTGTGGTTATAATTAGGTATTGTTAATTTTCCTTTTGCTTGAGTATGGTAAAGAAGCTGAAGTCGTTGGATAAATGACTTATATTAATCTCAGTATATTTCTACTTCTACATGCCACCTTACCCTAATTCTTTGCACTCTTTGCACATTACAATCATAAACCCTTGAACTTTCTTTGCGTTTGTTTTTTCTACTCTTGGAATTATGTATATTAAGTTGGACCTCTATTCTTCAGTTGCTTTGTTGTTGTTCTTTCAGTGTATTGTCCCCCCCTCCCCCTTTTGTTCCTATCAAGTAACAAACAAACTCCAAATTTTGGTGTTCACTTCAACTAAATTAATCAGTTTTTAACCATTTTATGTTCAGTCAGTTGGATTCACTGGTGCGGCTGGTTTCATCCTTGCTGTGCTATGGTTTATTTCATTTGGCTTGGCACTTGTGATTCATCGATGCTGCGGATGGGGGATTAACATCAAGGATGAAGGATCAAACCATTTGCAAAGAATTTGTCTAATGTTATTGTTGTTGTTCACCTGTGTTGCAGCGTAATTCTCTCAACTTTGGTTTTAAGTCCCGTTGTTAAACTTCTTCGGAGGTTTTATTTCCTTGCGTCTCCTGTGCTTATCTTTTTATCCAGCAGATACATAAAGTTGCAGTATTTTATTCTCACTTAAAAGCCATTGGCATTAGTTTTAATAACTCTTCGATTA